>JAASFV010000993.1:0-12375 GCA_023334015.1 Globisporangium paddicum
AGGGCGAGGAGACCACCACCATTGTCGTCGAGACCCCGTCTGGCCCAGAGGTCGTCGAGATCCCAGTAGCTGACAGCAACGAGGAAACCACCACGATCGTCGTCGACACGCCCACTGGCCCAGCCGTGATCGAAGTGCCAATTGCATCAGACACTCCAGTTGTTACCCCGGCGCCGGACAGCAAGTGGATGACGAAGGACGAGTTTAAGGAACGCCTTGGATTGTTCTTCGGTCAGCAGTCGAAGGATCTCGATCTCTCTGTTGCAGAAGCCGATGCCGAGGCTGCTGTCACCTCCACGCAGATCAAAATGCTGGACGACTGCATTGAGCAGGCTTCGGGCAAGGTATATGATGTTATGGCTCATTTTTTTTGAAGGTAGATGCCCAAATGGTCATTCTAACTATTTTCTGTGTTGTTGTCTTCAGTTCGGCTGGGACGGCGCGTACGAAGACGAGCTTCACTTCACTAACGCGATCGGCTGGGTCTCCAACGTGTGCATGGTGGGGAACTAAGTTGCTGGCTAGATGTCCTCCCACGCTTGCAGCAGAGCGACCGTGAATCGGAGAAGAAACGTGGAAGAGCGCGACCCCATTCTCACGACCTGAGCGAGAGGAAGGTGACGCCAACCCTGTGCGAGAAATTGAAAGTGTCTCCGTCTGTATATCTCTACATCCTACATACGTATGCATATTGTACATATCGTGTAATCAAACAGCCTTTAATGATACGTTTGCAGTTGCCTTCGACTAACCAACATCATTGCCAGCCACTCACTCGTTCGTGACTCCCTCTAAGTCTGTGCGGATTTCCTGAGCCTGACGACACCAGCCGACACTTTACCACATTCTGTCTCTTTTATCTCGTTGTTCGACTATAAGCGATATCCACGTGGTGTGGTCACGTTCAGGCTCACGGATTACAACTCGCAAGCCCACGATTGACGATTCACTCTACTTTTCATGTCAATGTCTCGATCGCGATCTTCGTTCCACTCTAGAGCTCCTGATACCTTGCACCAAGTGACGCCCAACCTCACCCTCGAGCACCCGAGGAGGCACCTGAAGAGGCCTCGGTCTGACTCCTCAGAGCCAACATGAGCCGTCCACTTTCTAGGATGCATGGTTGGAAGCGAGTCCTCGTCGACCTTTGGCTCTTGACTCAAGCTCTCTCCTCACTCTGCGTCTTCCAAGCAAAACACGAGAAGAGAAGGCGTCAACAAATTCATTAAATGCTTGCCATGAAGCCCACTGCACCAGCCTATGGAAGTAATCCCGTCGACGTAGAGCAACCCACGCTGCCGTCGGACATCCACGACGTTCCAGATAAGGCATCGCCAACCACGAAAAACCGCATCGCCACCACGCTGGCTGTCTTCGGCTACGCGTCCACAAGTCTCGGCGGGCCCAACGGGGACGCCACGTTCGTGCCGACCGTGCAGTTTGAATCTGTAGCTCACGCCGCAGTCGCAAGCAGCCAGTTCGTGGCGCCGCACGATGATTCGCTTTACCCAACGCTCGACGAGCTCGATGTGAGCCCCAAGGACGGCGTCGTGACCCAGAAGGAGTATCTAATGAACCTGGAGGTGAATAAAGACGCGGACATTGCCAAGATCAACGCATCGAGTCTCCCTGATGACATCAAGGCCCAGCTCATCACCCAGGTGGACGCCAACTTTGAATTGGACGGTCCCTGTGTCGTGCGTGCCATGAAGCGAGTACGTCCTTTGTGTGGATACTCAGCATTGCCAAGTGCCTCGCTGACTCAAGTGCCTTTGCTCTGTGTGTCTGTGTAGATCAAGGCGAGCAGAGTCACGCTCACGCGCGCAAACATCAAGGTCTTTTACTACTCGCTCACGACGTTTTGTCCGACGACTGCGGTCGAGAGCGTGCAGGCAGCGCTCGCGAGGTACACGACCAAGCAGGTGGTCGTCGAGACGCCCGACGGCAAGACGGTGAGACTCGACATCCCACTTTCAACTCCAGCACCAGTTCTACCAACCTCCGCGTCGTCAAACTCAACGGTGAACGACTCGGGTGATAGCAGCCCCACTATCTCGACGACCACGGACTCGTCGCTCTTGCCAGGCTCGTCGAAGTATGACACGGACGTCACCACCACCGCTGTCCCCACGACGTCGATCGTCGTCGACACGCCCTCCGGCCCGACTAAGATCATGCTGCCCGTTGTCCAGGACGGCGAGCCGAGTACAGCCGTCGTGGTGGACACGCCCTCTGGCCCAACGGTGCTCGAAGTACCCCTCACCAACGCGCCCAGTGATAGTAGGGACGTCGCCACCATTACCGACCACCAGACGCTTGAGAGATACTCGGAGCAGGAATTGGAGGACGATATGATGGCGTTCTACGATGCGGTGCTTATGGATTTCGAGAGCAGTGCGGCCAACGCGGAGGCTGAGGAAACCCTGGTCACGACACGCAACATGGCGCTCGACGACTGCATCGTACAGGCGTCAAACAAGGTGCAGCGCTCTGCATATGTCGTTATGTCTGCCGTACTCTGCACAGGTTCATGTCATGCATTCTGATGGTGGTGTGTGTTCGATGGCTTGTGGATGGCTGCAGTTTGGCTGGGACGGCGTGTACGAGGAGCCGCAGTACTTGGAGAAAGCCGTCGACTGGGTGGACCACACGTGCCTCTTCAAGGCGATCGGGACGTACTTGTAGACTGGAAGGCGCACGACGACGAGCCTCTGCGTGCAATGGGTGCGTACATTTGTCAGGAGTCATACTCGCTGACAGGAATTGCATGCGCTCTTAACATGCGATGGGACTCGTGCGAGCCTCGCAACTATAGCCGAGCTTGCCTATGGTATTGGTGGCGTACCTGACAGGATGAGTGTGTCGAGCAGTATGCTGCTTTCGCCTGCTGCTTAGAGCCATTTCAGTGGCGTTGTTGGCGCGCAATGGATGGACACTTGGAGAGTGACACTCGCGACGACGCGACGATGCCAACATCACAAACGAGATCGCGAGGGGCCTCTCGATCTGCGGTCTCACATCCACACGCCCACACTCCTGCACAAATTCCCAGACAAGCAAGCGCCAATGCCAAGACTGAAGCTCTGAAATCATTCTGCCTGCTGTCCAACTCTCTTTCTCTCTCTTGGCTGCAACTTCGTTCGCGCACGGGGCTCTCGTCTCAATGGCCCAAGACGTAATGGCTCCATGCAGCAGTCAGTCAGTCAGTCAAGCGAGAGGGTACCAGCAGTGGGAAAGAAGGCGCACGAGGTCTTCTTTGGCGACATGAGCAAAGTGAAAAGCTCAAAAGACGACAGGACGACTTTCCAAGTCGGTGGCAAAGAATGTGCCGTGTTGCTCACGAATTTGAGTTTTATTTGAGACTGAATTGCTTGTGCAGCCAATTCCATACTGAAATGAAGACAGCAGTTAACACCGGGGATCATATCGAGAAAACACGCACGACATACTCACATCAAGTAATTAATAATAGCCAGCTAACGACAGTGTCTGATCTTGTCAAAATAACATGCGGAATTATGCGGTCGGTGGTACGAGTGCTTTCCTTTCCAACTTGCGCACAGTTGGTCTCATTTCCGCATTCACCACGCCAGACGCACACGGTACGCGAGCGACGAGAGGCGAGAAGCTTGAGAGAGAGACGCCTGTATGTGTATGGGCGTGTGCGAGCGACCGACTGACTCTGTGCGTGTGAACTGACTGACTGACAGCAGCCAAGTAGCCACTCTCACTCTCCTACAACACCATGCTCGGATACATCTCGCGCCACTACCGATGGTACAAGCTCGAGTTCGGGCTCACAATGCTCAGCTGGTGGGAAGTCGCCATCTTCAGTACGTTATGCGTCTTATTATATCTGTCTGCTTGTATGTGAATGTGCGTGCTGACGTGGCGCTGCGTGTTATGAATTGTAGACACGTTTGCGCTGGTGGTGTCGAGCGTCACGGGCTACTACGTGTACAACTTTGCGCAGTCGGTCGTGGGTCTGCTGCAGCAGCAGCCGCACCAGGCATAAGCAAAAGCTCTCAACATCGTCTGGTGTCTCTAGCTGAGCGCCCGGAAATGTCAATGGGACGCAGTGAATGAGACAGCAGCAACTGTCTTCGCGTACTTGCACTCGTCCGCCCACGTTTCTTGTCGTGAGTGCGCATGGAAGCGGACGGATGAGAGAAAGAAGCACGGACGCAAGTCAAGCAACGAAAGCAAGTCACCAACAGGGACGGTATTGTATAAGGAACTCAGTTGAAGGATTGTAATAGACAGCGCATTATGAAAACAAAGGTTTGTGCGCTGCGTCTCTCGCAATTCCCACCACCTTCATCGACAGCTTCACGTGTACTGACCAAATTCTCCATGGCGTCGTAGGTCTGTCAACATACAGGCATGGTACCCGCAATAGATCGTCAACAAGCGTTTATTCACGTTTAGCTGAGCTGACACAGTAATATCTCTTTGACCTAGTTTGCACAGACTATCGCGATACGTGAGGCGGCGGCGCCTGGTACTTTAGACTGCTCGTCCTGAACGCTTTGTGGTGCGCGTGCTGCGGCCAACTGAGCTCCTGCGCGTGCGCGAGGTGATCACGAAACAGACCGATGTTGGTGCGAATGCAGGGCTTCAGTTTGCGCTGCAGCGACTCGGAGCCGCTTAAGTCGCCAGTGTTCACACCACCAACTCCAGCGCTCAGCGACGGCATCGGAACGGTCATCTCCCAGGGGATTTTCACGGGGCCAGCAAGGAATTTGCGCGTGAATCGCGTCATTTCCATCGACGATGGCGACGGGAGCTCCTGCAGCGTGGTGGACGCGACCATGGACTCCAGTTGGTGCTTCTTCTCCTGGGTGAGGGGCACAGGTCGGAGCATCGTACGCTGTGGAGTCAGCGCAAGTGCCATGAATCTGTCACGGAGCTCACTGAAAGACTGCGACCGCGATTGAGGGTACGCAGTGACTTTGATGTTGTTGCTGCTGTCGGCCTCCCCTCCGATCTCGACGGGCAATGGTGTCGACGGCGGAAGGATTTCTTCGTCCTCGAAAGTATAGTGTGAGTCCGAATCCGAGTCTTCCGACCGCGAAGACAGCGGCGTGGTGGATCGAGAATTGAGAATCCCCTGGACTTGCTGCACGACGAACGACCGACTTGGAAGCCCCGAAGATGGCGGGCGTCTGCCAATCTTCCCGTCGCCTCCTGCCGATGGACCTCCATGCTGGTCTGTCATTTCTTCCGGTGGCTTGACGAGCTCTTCAACGGACCGGTGCCGCCACTTCTTCGCGAGATACACAACGCTACGCTTGTCTTCGTTGATCGCACTGGCACTGGCGCCGTGTGCGAGAAGCACCTGGGTTGCAATTTCGTTGCCGTTCATCGCAGCGAAATGCAGTGGCGTGTTCAGCTTCAGTGACTTCGCGTTGACGTCGGCGCCGCGGTCAATCAGATCCATCAGCAATTGCCGATCGCGGCAGAACGCAGCGAGGTAGTGCAGTGGACTGTGCGCCTGCTTGTTCTGGTGAGCAGGGTTGGCGCCGGCGTTCAGCAGCAGCCGCACGACCGCGAGATTCCCACCAAGGCATGCCTGTGTTAATGCTGTCTGGCCATCGTTGTCGATCATGTCCAGCATCGACCCAGACTCAAGCAGCGCCTTGATGGTTTCGATCTCGTCAGTCATCACAGCCAAGTGCAAGGGACTCCACCCGCCCGCGCGTGTCGCGATGTTGAGCTGAACCCGCTTGCCTCGCAGCAGCGCGAGGCTCACTGCGCGGAAGTTCTTGATGATCGCAGTGTGCAGGCAGTTCCGCCCCGTCATCTCGTCCAGACTCTGAAACGTGTCTTCGCTGTCGAGAGAGCAGAAGTCGATGAAGACCCCAACAAGCTTCTCGATGTTGAAGGTCTGTTGAAGCGCGAGATGGAGTGCATTCGAGCCTCTCGCATTGCGCAGACTGGACTTGGCGCCTTCTGTCTGAAGAAGAAGCTGAGCGCACCTACTGTGACCGTATCGTGCTGCCAAGTGAAGCGCCGTCTCTTGGTCTCGGATCGTTTGCGCGTTCACAAGCTCTCGCAATTTGATCGTGTCGGGCATTTTCAAGAGAATCTCCAGCATCTCAGCGCTGCCATTCTGCGCTGCCACGTGAAGAAGCGACTGCCCATTGCGATCGAGTTTTAACAGCACACCTTCGTTCACCTCAGTGAGCTGGTGCATCAGGATCTGAAAGAGCTCGGTCTGATTGTGCTCAGCCATCAAGTGGAAAACGCTCTACAAGCTCATCAAAGAGCAAGAGATGAAGAATGTGAGCAAGTAAGCGCCAGCTCAAGACTACACAGATCCGAACGCAGACCCACCTTCCCTGCTTCGTCTTTGACCGTGAGGCTCGCCCCCAGCATCAGCATCAGCTTGATGAGCTCCTTGTCGTTGGTCTTGCAAGCGCGATGCAGTGGTGTCTGCCCATTCGAGGCGTTGATTCCAGCGAAGAATGATTCTCGAAACGCGTCATCCGCAGTGGAGAGGCTCGCGGCGAGATACTCGGCAAGCCGCAGCTCGATCGCCATGAGCCACTTGTCCTTCTCGGTCTTGAGCTGAGCGAGCATCGACGTCTCCTGCGCGAGCTTCTTGGCCTTTGCGAGCGCGTTCTGCTTGATCGTCTCAGTGAGCTTTGCCATGTAGTGGTCTTCCCATATCATATCGCGGAGCTCGCGGGCCTCGCGCTTGTCGTTCCGCATCTTGTCGAGACTCTCGGAGAAGTCGGAGATTAGCTCCATGTTGAACGACGGGCTCACGTGCACGAACTGCTTCTGGTACTGCCGCGCGAGCGCGACGTCTTCTTTCGAGATCTGTCCGCGCTTCCTCATCTGTGGCGTCGCCATCAGCCGCTGCAGCCGCTCTTCAAGAGATGCCATGGACACAGCTCAGTCGAGCGCAAAGCCAGATACCAACTTCAAGACAGCTGCTGTCGATTTACTTGCCGAGGGCATCGCGCGGAAGCCAATTGCGCCTCATACACACACGCACTTGGTGGAGAGTGACTTGGTGGTGATGGCCGATTGCCATTATATTTTTAGTCCACTGGCTGGTATTAAAAGACATCCAAGCGTGCGTGAAGATTTTTCGACCGAGTCGTGGGGAGAGAATCGAGTAGGTCGCATGATCAGGAACTGGTGAACCCGCGCTATCACAACTGATCGAATGGTGAACACGTGTCATCCAAGAAAATCTAAGATAATATTTGAAGCGCTGCCTTGTTTATTCTACGAGAGCATGCATTCCGGGACCGACTGGCGCTTCTTGCCGTTTGTCCGGCGCTTGCTCGGTTGGAGTTTGAAGTTCGACGAAGATGCCGTCGATGGGTAGGAGGAGTCCTCAGCAGCGCGATCGTCTCCCTCAGCCTCGCCGTCTTCCTCCAGTCCCACTTTGTCGTTGATCACTTTGGCGGTGGCACTGGGCTTGGCTCGAGGAGCATCGGCGAGTGAGCCTTCATCGTCTACCTCGTCGTTCGAGTGCGAGCTACTATCTTGAGGCACGGCATCGTCTTTCTTCTTGGAAGGATACTCTTCTTCTTTTTCTCTAGCCACAGCGTATTTCGACTTTGTCGAGATTCGGGAGCTCGTGTCACGCGCCTTCGACGATTGATCTCCATGGCGATTATCACGACTATGGTCGTCCCGGGAACCTGTACGGCGATTTTCGTCCTTTTCACAACACTTCTGCTGCGGGTGACGGTCTCTTCGCTGGTCTTCGTTATCCTCAGACCCTCTGCCATCGTCGTCTTCGTCCCTGGTTTTGCGGGTCTCTCGGTCTGACTTGGACGGTGCGAACTGCTTGCTGCTTGGCGGCGCTCGATTCTGACGGCACTGCGATGAAGAGCCTTCCGAGTCATGCTCCGAGACCTCGCGCCTATGCTTGTCTTTCAAGCTCGAGTGACTGTGATGGTGACTATGGTGGTGATGATGGTGACCGCCGCGCTCGTCTTCATTTCTGGCAAGATCACTCAGCGAATTGATATCTGCGACGGCATTTAAGTGGTTGTCGCTGCCGCCTGAGCCGCCGTGCTTGAGAAACTGCCTGCACAAGTGCTCAAAGACTGCAACGACAACAAAGCGGTGTCAGCCACATGAAGACACAACCAGTATCAAGACAATGGAGAGGTGTGGAGCTCGTGTTCATCACCTTCTTTGACGTTGACGTTGTCCTGCACGCAAGAGCGGAAGAGCCGGATGTTCATGTAGTCGGCCATGTCCTCGACCTCGGCGCGCGACATGGCGGCGTCCTCGCTCAGGTCGATTTTGTTCTGCACGAGCACCTGACAGATGCGGCCGCACTCCTCCTCGACCTTGCGCTTCCACTTGGGGAGGTCGTCGAACGAATCGCGGTCGACAGTCGAGAAGACGTAGATCACGGCCCCAGCACCCTTGTAGTACCGGCTCGTGAGCGCATCGAACTCCTCCTGACCGGCTGTGTCCCAGATCATGAGGTTCACCGTCTCGCCCAGATCGCGCAGCTCGACGCTCTTCTCCATGAAGTCGACGCCAATCGTCTTCTTGTAGTTACCCGTGTACTTGCCCTTGGCGTAGCGCGTCGTCATGCTTGTTTTGCCCACGTTACCATTCCCTACGACGATCACCTTGAGTGTCTCTACGGGAACATACCAAATACAAAGAGACAAGAAGCCAAGCCAAAGTCAGATCATGCACGCAGAGCTTCAAAGTCATCGCAACTCGCAACAAGCATGTACTCTCGAAATCGTCGCAGTCAAAGTCCATGGTTCGCTTCTGTCGAACGCACGTCGATCTCCGTCCACGTCAACCTTGAAGAGTGAGCTCTCGAATCTTTTGTCGCTCGGTGTCGTGAGAGGAAGGCAAACTGAGCGACGAGTTGCGCTTTTGCGCCCCACGCCACCATGTTCGCAGACGTATTTATAGGAGGGCGTCTCGACTGCATGCGACGGTGTGGACATGGCGCAGGCTCTGGTACGTTTTGGGAGTGGCTATTATGGGTGCACACCCGTCTATCTCTGCTGACTCTCTGACTGCTCGACTGATTGCCTGAGTTAGCGAGCTTTCGAGATTGGATGGCTGCCAAGTTCTCTCGTGTTGGTGTCGCGCTCGTGGAGATCTGGCATACTTGGCATATGGTTGGTGCTGCAGATGGGTCCCACATTGGATCTCTAACCAATATTGACACACGACGCCGACAAAGGTAGGCGAGTTCGTAGTGAACTCACGCTCGCCCAACAAACAGGCCTTGGATGTATGCCACTCAACGAGCTCCACGCCACCGTTGCTTTGATCCAGATGTGCGACTACAGAGGCGGTGTCGTGTAAGAGGTTGGCGTTGTTCCAAATCGTTCGTCCAGTCATGTACGAGGGTGAAGATTATCTTCGCCACCAGTCTGTTGCTGCTGGACATGCGCGTGCGGAAAAGCTGTGATGAGGTTGGTCACCATGTTGAAGTTGAATGGCGACTTGCCGTGCGCTCACATTGAAAATCCGTAGCCGCTCGACGACATTGTGACACCGGCCGCAAGCAGAGAATTGTCGAGCGCCGATCGGATCGATTGGCTGGTGGTGAGCTGCTGAGAGAAGATGAGAACACCAAAGAGCATTGAGCCCCTTGAGCGCCATCTAGATCGCTCGTTCACGCGCCTTAAAGCCACTCCCAGGCTCTCACTTTTCAATTGAGCTTCGACTTGCCACCTACAGCAATCCGAGCAGCAATTGAAAAGCACCCGGCCCACCACAAACGACTTCATCGGCAACTCCCAGGTCAAGGAGAATGCGAATTTCAGCTCTCATCAGCGCCACTGCGGTGCTTCTCGCTCAGGTCACGCTAATTCTCCCAGCTCAGGGACAAAATACCGGCGCCAGTGCAATGCCAACTCCACTCCAAGCGCCAGCAGTGCCGTCTTCCCCACCACTCAACGTTGGGTATGTAGCACCGACGTCCGTGAGCCCAGGTCTCGGTAGCACCCCGTCGGCGAACTCCAGTGCGCTCGCACCTCCGTCGCAGCTCATGGAGCACACGGACGCGATTCTGAAGCTCTGTCCACCCAAGTACGTAAACCTAGCGGCGTTCAAGAACCGCGCGATCCCAACGAACCAGTGGTGGGGCAACATAATCGCGCATGACTCGAGCGCCACGATCCAGCCCGTGTGGTCGAACCCGTTCGCACTCCAAGTTGTCGCGGACCTCGCGCCCTTCGGACTCGCAGTGAGTTACCCGTTCCGCAGCCGTGTGAGCGGCGGTAGCTCGGGAAACGCGGGCGCGAACCGCTACTATGCTCACGGCTTCCTGCGCGAGTTCATGTTCTCAGCGTCCGAGTTTACGAGCAACAAGCCAACTTTCCAGGTCGCGGACTGGGCCGACATGGGCGTGACGCTGCAGCTGAAGACTGGTGACTCAGCTTCCATGGAGTCGAACCTCGTCAGCGGCATGGTGTACACGACAGTCAAGTACAAGAACTTGTCACCCAAGCTCGTGTCTGCGGCGACGATCGTGAGCGTGAACGGCAAGGCCGCGAGCGACGTGTCGACCATCCAAGGCAACAAGTTTGAGATCTCGTACAACAGCGGCCAGAAGTGGGTACTCTTCGCACTCTCAGCCAACGGCAGCGCGGAACAGGACATCACGCTCATCAAGGACGGCGACGGCACGCTGCGGGCGTCGAAGCCTTTCGACGGCTTCCTGCGCGTTTCACTTGCGGTCGAGGACGCTTGGATCGCGACACTCGACAAGTACAAGAAGTGTCTCGTTCAGGGCTCAGAACTTCAAATCACCAGCGATTCCAAGTACTCGTTCGTGTGGAAGACTGGCGGTGACTGTGTGAGTGGCCTGCTGCACTTTGCCATGCAGCACCAGAGTGAGACGCTCGACGCCGACTGTGCCACCAAGATCGACGGATTTGTGGCCCATTCGACTACGCGAGGCGCTCTCCAGGCTTTCGTGAGTTCACCATCGTCGTCGTCACCCGTGTGGACGCTGACCGAGACCCAGGAGATCCCTGAGGGCTTCTTCCCAACGCACATGCCATCGCCTGTTATCATCCAGGAACAGCGCATCCTCGAGCACCTGCGCGACGACATCAGCAAGCAGGAATGGGCGCTCCCAGTGAGCGGGAGCTACTACTTCAATGGCAAGGCCGCGCAGAAGTACGCATCGCTCTGTCTCATGGCCAGCGATGCGAACGTCGTGGGCAAGTCGGAAAAATCCCTGCTGGCGACGTGCCTGGGCAAGCTGCGAGTTGTCATGGCGCCTTTCCTCACAAACGCCTGGACGCACAAGCTCCAGTACGATACAGTCTACGGCGGCATCGTGAGCTCTGAGGGCTTTGCCAAGCACGACGTGGGCGCGGACTTTGGCAACACGATGTACAACGACCACCACTTCCACTACGGCTACTGGCTCTACACGGCCGCTATCATCAACTTGCTGGACCCGACGTGGGCGGCGCTGCCGCAGCTGAACACCATGGCGATGCTGCTGGCGCGGGACGTGGCCAACTTTGAGGCCAGTGATGCGTTCTTCCCGCGCTTCCGATCCTTCGACTGGTTTCGCGGCCACTCGTACTCTCACGGCGTCACCCCGCTGGCTGACGGTAAGGACCAGGAGAGCACGTCCGAGGATGTCAACTTCAGCTTCGCACTCTTCCTGCTCGGAAAGGCCACGGGCCACGCGCGCATGGCGGAAGTGGGGCGGCTCATGACGCGCGTTAACGCGCACGCGATCAAGACGTACTTCCTGATCGAAGACGCGACAGCTGTGCATCCGGCCAACTTCCGTGCCAACAAGGTCACGGGCATCTTCTTCGACAACAAGGTGGACTACGCCACGTGGTTCAGTGCTGAGAAACACTGTATCCACGGCATTCAAATGCTGCCGATTTCGCCCGTCACACGCTTTGTGCGCTCGCCACAGTTCGTGCGCCAGGAGTGGGACGAGGTGCTCGCCAAGGAGCGCATCGTCGTGCACGAGGACACCACCAACGCGTGGCTCTCGCTGCTTTACGCCAACTACGCGGCCGTGGACAGCACCACGGCTCTGCGTGTGCTGCAGAATACCACGATGGACGACGGGCTCGCGCGATCCTGGGCGCTATACATGGCGGCGGCCATGAGAAGTAACGCGGATGCCACTGCCGTATAGATTGTGATCGAACATTGTCTGCTGGTCTATGAAGGGCATGCAACGGCCATTCATGTAGCGCATGAACTACCAACAATGAACTCTCTTTTGATGGGTCTCAGAAACCCTGCTGCAGCACCGCTATCCGCAAGAAGACCGTCCCCACAGCCTCGACCACAGTCTTGTTCTCATCGTGGGCTGTTTTGTGTTGTCGCTTTCCCTTTACAATACCACTCGAATCCCAAGTGGAACTGGAGATGGAGACG
>JAASFV010000994.1:0-12349 GCA_023334015.1 Globisporangium paddicum
CCAGTTGTCCATTCTCAGTTTCTTCAACCACTATCTCCACATTTCTCTTCAATAACATGTCCTCTCCTTTCAGTTTTCCAATTCTCAGGTTTCTCCAGCTTTCTTCACAACATTTTCTCTTCTCCAGTTCTCTCTCTAGTTGCGCTCTGCTCCTCCGAGGTCGGCTTCACGTCGTGCATGTCGCTTGCCGACGTGGTCGCGGCCTCCGAAGTCTCAGCAGAGGCGACCATTCCCGATCAACCCGCAGGGCCACGCATGATACGGGAGCTCATGTTGGCTTGTATATATTCAGGCTGAGTCTAAACTATAAAATGTTTTTGGATTGCGTTGCTTGCATACAGTCACCTCGAGGTTCACGGGCCATGGAAGTGTTTTCCTTTTGTGCAGAAAACTTTGTCCAGCAGATTCATGCGAGCACCACGAGCCGCCCTGAGCAGGGCCACGTTTGCGAATTTGCGGTGGATGAGTGAGCTGGAAGAAGAGTGCGAAAGAGTTATCACGGCATCACCTTCGGACGAAGTGCTTATCCGAAATCGCTTCGTCTTCTTATCCGGCATCCGGATAACACGAGCTGAACTTACAAAAGCAAATCACCAGGTGAAAATGAGGTTGCGAGCAGCAGCAGTCATCGCAGCACTCGCATGCGCCTTCAGCTTCGTTTCCTTTGCCGCCGCTGATCACAAGACCGCCACGCAGGTGCGCGTCGTCAACATCCACCGCCACGACGACAGCGCGTTCACCGAGGGACTCTTCTTCCACGGCGATGCGCTCATCGAGTCCACGGGCCTCAACTCCAAGTCGTTCATCCGGCAGTACAGCCTCCCGCAGGCGACAACCACAGCCTCGCCCGTCGCCGACGATGGAGACAATGCTGGTAGCACAAGCAGCACTGACAAGCACGAGAAGGAGTTCCGCTTCAACGCGAGCATGTTTGGCGAGGGCGTCACGAGCATCGGCGACAAGCTCTACGCGCTCACGTACAAGGCCAAGGTGCTGCTCGAGCTCTCACTGAGCGACTTCACGCTGCTCAACACGTACCCAATAGAGACGTCCACCAAGGAAGGCTGGGGCATGACCACGGACAGCGAGCTGCTGATTGTGAGCGACGGGTCCTCGAAGATCCAGTTCTTCGACCCGCGTGAGGAGAAACTCAAGCTCGTGCGCACCATCGACGTGACCTTGAAGGGCAAGCAGCTCACGAACGTGAACGAGCTCGAGTTTGTCCCTGGCGAGAACGAAATCTTGGCAAATGTCTGGTTCCAGAACCACATCCTGCGCATCAACGCGACCGACGGCAACGTGCTCGAAGTGATCGATCTCGCGTGGCTCACCAACATGGTATCGAACCTCCAGACACCGGCGATCCTGCACTCGCAGTGGCGCCACGACGCTGTTATGAACGGTATTGCGCTCCATCCGACCACAAAACACGTGTTCGTCACGGGCAAGCTCTGGGACTCGATCTTCGAACTCGAGTTCTTGTACTTGAGCGTGGGCAGCCGAAAGAAGCGCCAGGGGGCGACGAAGAGCGAAAACAACGAGCGCCGCTGATGATTTTTGACAGTTTGACAAAGAACTCGATCAGTGACCTCACTGTCCGGTGTTGGTCAGCACAAGAGCCCTCTGGGCCAGTGCTCAACTGAAGCCACAGTACGAGCGTTGAGAGTCATCAGAAGTGTGCGGAATGACAGAATTCACTCACACAAAGGTTCACGGATCATCCACGGACGATTAGAGTGAGGTAATAATTTACGAGGAGCGGAATGACATTCGCGTTAGCATCACGTCTTCGTCTTCAGGTGGAGTGATCATAGACAGCTCGCACGACAGATTCTACAGAGCACAACACACGACATGTCAGACACTACTTAAAGTATCACGCACAGTAGGTTTACGACCAACAATGTCCACATGATCACTTTGGATATCTTGATCCACGTCCATGCACAAACACTTGTGACAATGAACCATACGGTTCTCAGTCATCTTACCTTGAAGCTGATGTGGTTGCTCGCAAACGCCGCGGTGTCTTGCCTCCCCATATGGGTCGGTATCCAGCCCCTGTCTGATTGATCGTGCCGAGTAGATCTCATGTCATGCTGTTGTTGCTGCTGTTTCCCTGGTGCTGGCGCCCTTCTCCGCAGGTTCTCATTTCGCTCGCATCTGGCATTGCTACGACTTGGGCTTCTTCTACTCGCCCTTCGCACTCCTGGTGTCGCATATTGATCTATTTCACTCTCCTCTTCGTACTCATCTGTGAACTCCTCGCGCTCGCTTTCAAAATCCTCGCCATCGTTGTCGTCATCTCCGCTGCTGCTGTCTTCCTGCAGTGTGAGTTCGTGAATTGTCAGCGCCTGGTCCTGGATCTTCCGATTGAGCTTCGCTCGCTCGATCTGGGTCGCTTTGATCTCCTGTAGCAATTCGGTTGTCCTCCGCTCATGCTCGGCGCGCCAGGCTTCTTGTTCTTGTCGGAATTTCTCTCTCAGTGCGCACAGCTCACCTCGTAGAGACTCACACTCGTGCTTTAGAACGAACACGGTGTTGCCGTCCGCACCGTTGTCTAGATGCGCGAGCTTTCGGTTGTTGAGCTCGTGTGAATTGGAAAATGCTGAGGAGACTGGCGATCCTTGAGAGGAAGTTGGGAGACCTTGCACTTTCGCCTTCGATGGCGAAATGTACACCGCTTGCGTCTTGGTCTTGAGCAGATCATCAATGGTATGCGCCTGCTCCTGTCGATTTCCATGAATATTGATCATCAAAAGTAAGTATTCTTACACATAGTACAATGGCACAGCAGTATGCTCACCTCGATCAGCAGGTTTGCACTGAGCTGAGCCTCGACGATTTCGTTCCAGTGCTTCGCTTTCTCTCGCTGTAGAATGTCGCACTGGGCGAGGTCTCGCTCGTGTTGTTGCACCAGTTCTTCTCGCTCATGTAGGAAATTGGCCTTCTCTGCTTCAAGATCCGCTACTAACTGGGCCATTCGCTCGGTCTGAATGACAGCAAGCGAATTTCGGAACTGTAAGAATACACAGACGACGGCATAGTAACATGCACACTCAGTTTAGCTGCCAGCACCTCTTCTCGCCGGCTCGCCTCCAGATCCTGAAGTTGCTTGTTTTGGTCTCCAGTCTACAAAATATTCACGACGATTAAGGACTCGTACAGTCAGCACTTTCCAACACGAATTCCATCACACAAGCGAGACTCACCACGGCCGTGAGACTTGTCAGGTTCTCCATCAGCTCCTGCATGGTCTTCTTGTTCGTCTCAAGGTTCTGGGCATCGTCCTCACGCTTCTTCTCCAGCTCTTGTACTTTCTTCTCCGCGCGCTCGAGCAGGTTGACGAGTTTCTTCTCCTTCATCTGCAGCTCGTCCAGGTCGCAGCTGGCGTCATGTGCTTCCGTCTGCATCTTGTCTTTCTCCTTCATGCACTGCTGGTACTGTTTGTAGATGTCCATGTACTTGGCATTCAGGTCCTGGAACCGATCCCACCGTTCCAACTCCATTTCTTTTGCGACGGCGAGCCGAGTCGCTTCTTTCACTACATCCATTTTCCGCGCCTCATCCTCCTGCTTCATCTCGGGCGTCTTCAAACACGCAGTACACGTCGCGCTGATCCGTTTCTGCTTCTTCTCGAGCTCCCAGAATTCCTCGTCTTTGACTTTCATGGCTTGCTCGTGGCGCGCTTTCATTTGCCTCAGACTCTGGTACATGCGCTCATTCTGCTCCGAGAGCAGTGTCCGCGTCCGAAAGAGTCCCTGATAGTCCTCCTGAAGCATCATGAGCTGCTCTTTCGTGTGATAATGGCTCTGGAGCACGTCACGCCACTTCTCCTTCATAGTCTTGATGAGCATTGAGTGCTCGACTTTTTGCTCGCTCCGTCCTTTCAGCGCCTCCTGTAAAGCGGTTGACAGGTCCGCAACCTTACGTTTGTACTGCGTCACCTCGCTATTCATCTTCTCCTTGAGCTGGAAGCTCGAGTGCTCGCGGTACCTGCTCTCGCCCAGCTCTTTCTCGAGTAGTTGCAGACGCACGCGGCTTTTCTCAAGCTCCTCACCCATGGGTCGCTTGACACTCTGCCACTCCTTGCGCTCGGCCTCGAGCTTGCAGCGCAGCTGGTCGACGCGCGCGCGCAGCGCCTTGCGCTCTTCGTGGGTCGTGTTCACGTTCGCCGCCGCTTCCTTCTTCACAAGTGCGATGGTCTCATCCTGCTTCTTTTCGATCGTGCGCACTTTCTCCGTGAGCTGCGCGATCTTGTCCTGGTCTTCCTGGTGCTGGTCGAGCGCAGTCTCCAAGAGCGCGCTCGTCTGCGCGAACTGCTGCTGGTACTTGACGCTCTCCTTCTCGGCGTTCGCGAGCGCGTGCTGCAGAGATGCGATCTCCTTCTTGAGCTGCACTGTGTGCGCGCTCGCGACCACCGCGGCCTTGCTCGCGCTCTGCTCCTTCTTCACGAGCTGCTGCCGCAGCGTCTCGAGGTCCCGCAGGAAAGCGCGTCGCTCCTGAGTAGAGAGACCACCACAAGATGCATTAGTGAGCCACACAGTGGCGACGCATAATAACTTGAACAGTTGATATGATACCTTCTCAAAGCAGCGCTGGACGTCCTTCATGGAGAGCGTGGTGTTCATCGTGTCCTTGAGCGTCGCCCCGACGGTGTCCATGCGCTGCTGCTGCATGGTGCTGTGCGCATGCAAATCAGCCAGGACCCACAAGCAGACTCGCACAGCGCCGAGCCGCTCTCGAGTGGAAGCAGAGAGGCGTGCTCAGCACCAGCACAGCCACCGTCGCACGCTTTAATGCGCGGCGCCTCCATGCGAGTTGTCCGCATTTAGCGCGCAATTTCGCGCGGGGTTTCCCCTTTGAAAATTTATATCAGAGTGAATGTTGATTCATCCAAACCAAGCCATAGTACAGTAAATTAACTCTACAAATAAATACCCTTGCCAAATCGATAGTTGAAGTCGCCAACTCGGAGGTGGTTTCGAAACGGCGCTCAATGCCTTCTGGTTGCTATTCTCATCGAGATGGCTCCAGAAGGTTGTGCTCACGATGGCGAGGGGCGAATCGACATGGGATACGTTGACCAGTACCAAAGGGCTGGACCATGGCTGTGTCGACCCATTACGCCATGGAACCAAGCAAGGGGCTGGAGGTCATCACTGATCTGGTCGTCCCACTTCTACACACACTCCTTAATCTAATTGAGCATGCGTCTGAGGAGCTCCTGAAAATCATAGATCAGCAAGAATGTCGCCACCGCTGCGACTGCGCCAGTTGCAAGTGCTGCACCGCCATGGAGACCGCACGCCGCTGCGTAACGTGTTCAAGGGAACCGCGCTCGCCGAGCTGGAGGAGTGCAAGCGCTGGACGCCCAAGCTGCCGCTGTCCGAGCAGCTCATGCAGCTCGGCAGTACGTACCGCGTGAAGAAGGTCGAAGGCGCCCACGACCCGTTCCAGACGCGGCCGTTCGGATATCTTACGACGACAGGCATCAAACAGATGACTGCGCGTGGCGACAGTTTGGTACGCTGCATGTATGCATACATTCATGTGTTCATGCTTTGATATGTTCCAACATGTTGACTTTTTTTTTTTTTCATTAGCGCACATTCTGTGAGAGCGAGGCGTTCCCGTTTGGCTTGCTGGTTGGCAACGACATACAGATCTTCAGCAATTCGTATACGCGCACGCAGCTGAGCGTACAAGCGTTACTACGCGGCTTGCTGCGCGACAAGCCCCTCGTAACGCCGCGAGTCCAAGTGCTGGCACCGGACAGAGACATTATCAACAGTGAGTCGCCAAGCGAGTCAATCCACTTTAGCTGACCAGACTAACGCGTCACTTTACATATGTTACTACACAGCGTATGCGTCGTTCCCAGAGATCGCGATGCTGCAGAAAAATCTCGAATCCGAGAGCGAAGAGCTCAAGTTCCGAGAGAACGAGATGGCGCCCCGCAAACGAGAGATGATGCGTATGCTGCCGGTTTTCGCTGACGCAAGCGCTGCTGCGGCGCCATTCACATGGATGGCGGTCGCCGACTACTTTGTATGCCGCGATGCGCATGATATCGCGTTCATCCCTGGGACTGAAGAGCATTTTCAGGCGTCCGTGGACCACTTGAGTTTCCGCTTCCACCAGTTTTACTCGCATCCGCGCATTTTACAGCTCGTCGCTGGGAGACTGATGCAGAACATGCTTGTGGAGGTACGAACCAGTATCCTGATACCCTACCATCGCTGGTTCGAGTATTTACTCGTCCTTGTCTTGCTGAACAGATCCAGAAGGTCATGCACAACGAAATCGACCAAAAGAAGCTGATCGTCTACAGCGGACACGACATTTCGATCCTCTCGGTGCTGCACGCGATTAACGCGACCCTCGCAAACGACGAGAAGTGGTGGCCAGACTACTCATCCGCAGTCTCGCTCGAGCTCCTGCAAGACGAAAGCAGTAGAGAATGGTTCGTGCGCACGCGTCTGGACGACAAGATCCTTGCGCTGAGTCGCAGCAGCGATGCTAGCATGTACCAGTTCGACGAGTTCCGCGCGCTAATCATGGACAAGATGAGCGGCTTTGAAGAATGAGCAGCTCATTGGAGTGAGGGAAGAGATAGAATGACAGAGATCAGAGAAGCTCGGACGACGAAGACTGGATGAGAAGCTGAGTAAAGATAAACACACGATCGAGTTACTACTGTCAAGCACTCCAGCGAGCTGGATACTTGCTGCTTCTTTCTATTATGCGAGACGTTCGGCGACCTGAAGAGCACGCTTGTATCGTCGTCGTGCGAGTCTCGTGGGCAAATCTTCTTCGTCTTCCTCGGTCTCGCCTGACTTTCCAGGCACCCCAGCGTCGATGATCTCGTGGGCACCATCAAGCACGCGCTGCACACACACAAATCACACGTGTGAGTCTCCAATATCACATGATAACGAAGGACGAATACGCGTACCTGTCGCGCCTGGCCTTCAATGCCATTCAGGTAGTCGAGCACGATCGTGAAGAGGGACTTGGGCACCACATCGGCCTCGTACATCCACCGGAGAATCCACATTTGTTTCATTTTCTACAAAGCCAATCAAACAGTTAGCGCACCAGGCAACAATCGCAATGAAGCATACGCAAGCTCATCGTACCTTGAACTTCCACGGCAGCTCCCCCTCTGGCGCAGGCTCGTTCCTGGTCTTCCACTGCTCCAGGTAGTATTTGGCCTGCTGGATCATCTCGGGCGACCGGTCCGACTTGCCCCCGCCCTCTTTCTTCGCCTCTGCAGCCGCCACTGGCGCCCCAGGAGTGGTGCGCGCGCGCTTTTTCGGGACCACAGCGGCCTTCGTTACCTTCTCGCCGTCGTCATTGAACTTGACGTGGATCTTGCCAGGGATGGCGGCAGGAGCGGTGGTACTCGCGCCACTGGCGGCGGCGGTCGCCTTCTTCGCCTTCACGACGGCGTTCTTCTTGCCGCGCTGCTTCTTGGATGGCTTTGTCGCGGCCATTGTTAGCTACGTGCGTCTATGAACTGGTGAGTACGGCGCTGTGGTGCTGAGCTGCTGGGGATGCAGCTGAGGGACGCAGGTGTGCGTCGTTTGAAGCGCTGCTGATGTGCTTCGTGTGGTGTCCAATGTGGATTCGAGCTGTTTGTGAACCAGCCAAAAACGACCTCTTTAATTGGGTAAACTGAAAACCAACTTCTTGCTTCTAAGAACATAGTTTGTGTTTCAATCGTATATACAAAAATGTTGTCATTTGATTTATATAGAGGCTTTTTAAATAAATAAGAAGGTATTTTGGACTGCTAATTGGTGTGGACCACGCAAAAAGCAGATCAAAACAATCAGCACATTTGATTCTGGTGCCAATCACACCGCGAATGACACACGTGCTGCCGTGACGCCACCTCAGCTCATGAGCACAAGCCGTGACGCAAGCACTCTTCGCGCACACAGTATTGCACCAATTCACGCTCTCAGTTGGGTCCAAGCTGCAGCTGGATGCTCAGGTCCTGGTTCCCTCAGCTCCCTCCAAACCTGATCATTTGACAGCCCGATCGACTATGACAGGTTATTGAATCAATTGACCCTGATTGGTGGAATATTTCACCGCGCTCTCTCATTGGTGGAACGGTTTTTGAAATGGTTCGGAGCAGCTCAAATAGTAGCCCCTGTACATGCCAATAAGCGCGCGGAGCCGTTTCATGCGTCTCGCGCCAAAAACCGCTGATCGAATTGACGAATGCGAGGCCCTCCCACTCCTCCTCTTGCGCGATTGAAAGCAGAATCCGTCGGCTCGTGACTGCGCCGCCTTCTTCTCTCTCTCTGTCTACTACCCACGCACAAGCAGCGCCTGTGTGTGTGTGCGTCATGTGCCAATTGCACCGCAAGCGACAGAGGAGTCCATCGTCAGCAGCTCCATTGCTCCTGAGCAATGGCGCCAAGGTGCGCAAGACAAGTGCATTGCACACGGCGAACGTGGCAACGCCACATGTAGAGCACAGCTACGCTTCACCGCCCGCAACAGCAGTGGCGGATGGGACCGTCAAGCAGCAGCAGCTCGCGTCCCGATGCAAGATCTCACCTGTTGGCAATGAGCCGCAGGACCACGACCGCTTCAAGAGCGAGCTGAGTGATGCAAGCGAAAGCCAGACAGACGAGAAGGAGTTCGCAACGTCCGTGCACCGCGATGAGATCGTGGCCGCGATCCTGACGATCGCATCGGCGCTCGGGCTCGCGCGAGAGACGCTGCACCTGTGTGTGGACGTGCTGGACCGGTTCATGGCCAAGCGTCCGATCGAGACGTCTCGACTGGAGACGCTCAGCATCGCGTACGTTCTCCGTCTTGGCTGCTAGGCATGATAGGCTATGATGAGATAACTTAACTAATCTGTGCGTGTGTTGATGTTTTCAGGTGCCTGTGGATCGCAGTCAAGTTCATGGAGACGCCGCTGACGATCGTCGAAAAGTCCATCAAGAAGATCCTACAGCAGCGAAGGCACTCGGGCAACGTAAGCCTGCACTTTGCAACTCTATAACCCTCTCTGTAAGAGCCTCATCGCTGACAACCACACGTGTGTCTCTCTTTAAAGTGGACGTGGCAAGAGATCATCGAGGTCGAGACCGAGGTGCTCCAGGAGCTTAACTTCCGGGTCATGGCGCCCACAACGCTCGCGCTGCTGCAGAAAAAGATGTATGCGCTCGACGAGTCGCTGCGTCCCGAGAAGATGCACCTGGCGTACTACTTTGCCGACCTTTTCCTGCTCAAAGCCCGGTCGCGCGAGTTCTCGCACGAGCTGCTCGTGGACGCCATCTGGTACGTGCTCTCAGAGCACCAGATCACGGACGTGCAGCCGCCGCTACTGGCGCCCGTCGTTATCCTCTTCCTGGCGCACCGGGACAACATCAACCCCAAGCACGCCGTGTTCAAGGCCTGGTTCGCGCTGCGCTGTCAGTACGGCGCCTTCCTGCTGCAGCCCTGGCGCGTGCCCTACGATCCGTACTGCATCTGCCGCGTGTGTGAGCACGTCCAGGACGCCCAGGATGAGCTTGAAGAGCTCCTGGAGACTACCGGAGCGACGAACGTGGCGCACCAGTCCGCCAGACGCTGCCTCAATCTGGTCTGAGGGCGCTAGAAGATACAATAGACCTATATACTATGATAGAAGCCCACAGCAGCCGTGGTGAGAGTGCATGGATAGATAGATGTAAATGAACAAGTTGTACAGTGAAAAATAGAAAGTTGACTTGCACAACGTATGCGTGACTCCAATCGCCACACGCACTCCTATGACACCAACCGCCACTGCACGCCATCCACACCAGCACCAAACTTCCTGTGACTATGTGTGTGCGTGAACTACAGCAGGTGGGATTTGCGCAGGTCCTGGTACTTCTTGTAGCCCGCGGCCACGAGGCCGCCGAGCACGAGCACGAGCAGGAAGAAGGGCGTCTTCCAGCCCGAGGACTTGGCCGCGGTCTCGGCCACAGTCCGCTGCAGGCGCTCGTCCACCTGGTCGCGGATCGCGTCCGCCGTCGAGGCCACCCGCTCCGTGACCTTGCCGCTCACCCAGGTCTCGAGCTCAGCGATGCGGCGCGTGTCCTCGGCCTCCTGTTCGCGCAGCTTCTTGATCGAGTTGTCCGTCGACTCCTTGAGCGACGTGAACTGGTGCTCAAAGTCCTCGACAAGCTGCTCGTACTTGCGCTTGAGCAACCGGAGCTTCTCGTCGTTGTCGCCGTTGCTCAGGCGCTCGTCCAGGTCATGCACTGACGAGTTCTTGACCTTCTCGTCGCCCTCGGCATGCGCAATGTCGCCCACATCACTGGATAATAGTCAACCAATCAATCACGTTAGACCATCAGACTATATACAAACATACACAATGCAAGAACGTACTCGAAGACGTTGATCGAGATAATGTCGTGGTTGTCCGCGAGCCCACCGGTGGAGGCCGTGAGGCCGATCGTGGCGTCGTTGACCCAGTCGAGCGGCAGGTTGACGTGGCCGCCGTAGCAATGCACCCAGTCGCCCGTGTTCTTGGCATCGATGAGGATCGCGACGTAGTTGTCTTTGAATTGAACCTTGGCGCGCGACATGTTGAGCGACGCGCTGAAGCCGGCGTTGCGCTCGTGGTAGCGGATACCCGGCGCCATGCACCCGAGCTTCTTCTCGTCGTTGAGCTGGTCGAGCGACTTGCTGCCATCGTTCACGAAGAGCGTCACGTCCTGGTGACCGCCCGAGTGCTCCGAGTTCACAAATGTGTCAAAGAGCACGCCAAAGCCTACAAGAAAGCGAGCCATAGGTGAGAATTAAGGTGTCACCAGCGCAATAGGTCTATCTGGCCGACGCACCGTTGAAGTTGCCCGTGAAACCGTGGTTCTCGCCGTCGATGTGCTGCTGTGCCGTGGTGACCCAGAGCGCGAGGCCGTCGCCGAACCAGGACTGCGCCTGGCCACTAATGCGGAACGTGAGCACGATCGAGAACTCGCGCGACTCGATCTTCTTCTTGCTCCAGATGAAGCCGCGCTTGCTCTGGCGGTCGGGCGTGAGGCGAATGAAGTGCCTGTTTACGACAGTGGCACCGCCCATGGCCCAGTTCCACCCGGGCACGCGCGCGCCCTCGGCGTTGATCATCTCAAAGGGCTTCTGGAACGACACCTCGCCAAGCTTCTCGGCGCGCACGCCACTGGTGCTGCTGCTGACCGTCGCGAGCAGCACAGCCACCACGAGCGCGAGCGTCTTGAGGAGTTGCATATCTGCTGCTTCGCTTCTGCTGGCGGGAGCTGCTGGTGGACAGAGAGGGAGCGACTGACTGTAGCTGCTCGCTTTGATTCGCGTCGACGGCGCTGAACTGGAAATGTGCATGACGTGGAGCAATCTCCCTGGTCACAGATGGGAAGATACTGTAGGTATTCGATAAAGTACGATACAGACAAAAGTCGGTTAAATGAGCACTGCGAGTTGACTTGCTTTTCATATGGAGTTTTCTGCTCACTATCTGGGGGGATTTTCGTAGAAAAAACCTTTTAAAAGGACTCGTAGCGCTAGTTTACAAACTCCAAGTCAAAGACTCCTGTGTTTGTTTATTTCAAACGGCGGTTAGACTTTTCAAATTTTAAAAAATCGGAGCGTAACCATACAAAATTCAAGATAAAGCTCCGGTAGTTTTAAATTCTCGTTTACCTGGAGCTCATTTTTGGACATACACATTTCAACGTTAAAGTGTAATTGATTAAATGACTTACATTACAGTGAAAATTGCTTAAACAGTCATCTCCCCTGACCAAGCTGCATGAGGACACCGTCCACCTGATCCCGACGCTGACGGAGTGCCTATGAAGGCGCTCATCGCGGCAAGTGGCGCTTCGAAGAGCGCCGTGTATGACAGATTGCGCCGCGCAAAAGATCTCCCCGCGGTGCCAAGTCGGCCCCATGGACGCCCACCCATCCTGACAGCTGATAACCTCCCTGAACTCGCAGTGTGGAGGACCAGCAACCCGTTCAGGACAACGTCCGAGTACGTTCTCCACATCGCGAGTACGTACGGTGTCAGTGTGTCTGCGAGTTATGTAGCTCTGTTTGTTACCAGGAACCGTCTCGAGAAAAGGACGATGTTCGGTGGCCCAGGCCACAGCGCGACACACCTCGATACTGCGAACTGGTCAAAAGCAGCTTTCGAGTCAAACATCGAGAAAATGGAGATCATCTACGAAGATCCCGATGCTCTGAAGCACCGCCACGAGTTCTACGCCATCCAGAAGGGGACTACCCGATTCAAGCCCCCGAATATGCTCAAGCTGACGACGAAGAGTTTTGGAAGTTAGGTTCTTTCAGTCTTCTCCAGTTGTCCATTCTC
>JAASFV010000995.1:0-12341 GCA_023334015.1 Globisporangium paddicum
AACCCTAAACACTTTGATTGGCCACATTAAATGAAAAAAGACTTCTGATTGGTCCCCTTTTTAGCGGACTCACGTTATTGGACAAAATATCCAATTCAAAAACTAAGTAAGGTCGGAGAAACGATGATATTCATCCATACGAGTCATTCCACGCAAGCAGCGCTTTGACAGTCTCGCTCGAGACGCTCGGCCGCACGCGTGCGAGAGCTGTCACAAAATCTTCGAAATTGATCCCGCGCACGTCCTCGCTCTTCACTTGCGTGATGCGTGCGCCGAGCTCTCGGATCGGTCCCATCGCTGCGTCTTTGCACAGCGCCTTGAGGTCGCTGCCAGAGTACCCGTCGGTGGATTTCACGATCTTCGCCATGTCTCGAGCAGTGATCGATGTCTTTTGGGTATCCAGGAGATGCCGAAGCAGGGTTTTCCTCGACTCTTCGTCGGGAAGAGGCACTGAAACAAAAGCGGAAGCGAGCAAAACTGTGAGTTCACAAAGTCACAGGAACACTAGAGTCCTGTCGATCTGACAAAGAGATGACATACCATAAATCCGTTTCTCAAGACGCCGAATGATCGCTTCGTCCAGCTCTTGCGGCAAATTGGTCGCCCCCATGACGAGGATCCTGTCGTTTGGCGATGATGCAGCGCCATCGAGCTCCATGAAGAACTGAATGTGGGTAACAACAGGCTGTCAGGTTAATCACACAAGCCCCACAGACTTGGTCGAATGTTGAAAGTCAACTGGTAAACCTGGTTCTTAAGCCGCCTGCTCGCGTCGTTCTCGGATGCCGACCGTGTGGACAGCAACGCGTCCATCTCGTCGAGAAAGATCACCGCTGGCTGCAGCTCGCGCGCGATCTCAAAGAGCGTGCGCACCAGTTTCTCGCCCTCGCCGACCCATTTCGACGTCAGCGTCGATGCGGATATGCTGTGTTCATAGTAGGATCAAAGACAACACGTTGAGTACCAGAGATGAAAAAACGCACCAAAAGCCTAACAACAGTGACCACACACTTGAAGAAAGTCGCGTTCGACTCGGTCGCCACAGCTTTTGCAAGTAGAGTCTTCCCTGTTATATTACATGATGGTGTGAGAATGAAACAAACAGAATCATATTCTTCACGTCGATAAATGACAGCAATACAGCACCTGTTCCAGGAGGTCCAAATAGCAGCACACCACGTGGTGGTGCGAGCAGCCCCGTGAAGAGATCTGGGCGAAGACTCGGGTAGATCACAGCTTCCTGCGAACAAAGTTGAGCTGCGTAACGCTATGCACTCTGAAATACTGCAACAGGGGCTCATATGCACGATCGCGTACCTGTAGGATCTGCTTCGCGACGTGCAGCCCAGCGATGTCGTCCCATTTCACCTGTGGTGATCGGTCCAGCACCTCGTCCAAGATCGTGTGCGCGTGCTGCGTGTTGTGCTGGATGAAGGCAGAGCGGGTCGTGTCCTTATTTTGCGCTACTGTCTGTATGTACAAAGGGCTTAAGGGTCAACCCACGGCTTTACATGTAAGTACAACGCAAACCTTCTTACATACGTACCGGTCCAATGACTCCGTTCGGCGGATGACTCGGAGCAGTTACTGCGTGCTGCTGCTGGTCGATCTGCGCCTTCAGATACTCAGCGCGCGTCATGTATTCGTGAATCTTGCGGCGCAACTGCTTCTGCTCGTCCTCATGTGTCGATACTGCATTGATACACACGTCAATAGAGCAGTAACAGGTGCGCAACCCAGTTCGTAACTGCTCATATTTTTTTCTTCTCACGTACGTACGCTGCAGTTTGAGCATCATTTTCTCGATGCCTGCCGCGTAGAGGTCCACCGCGAGTGCGTAGTCGCCCTGCGTGTCTGCACGCACTGCGGCCTGTATGCTCGTGGCGATCGCGTCGTCCGCTTTGTCTCGCGCAGCCCACGCCAGTAAGCGCTGCATCTCTCGTGCTCGTCGTCAAATTATCAGTGACGAAAAAGTGAGCGTCATATCTGAGTGCTTATTTTTAGCCAATACCTGGATTGTGCTATCAATTTAGACCAATGATAGAGCTTATAGAGGTGACAGGCTTTTCCATCCGTCAATTTGCATTTTGAACCACACACAGGCAAGATGCTGCGACGAGTTGCCGGACAGATCGCGCGCGCTGGCGTGGTGAGCACGCAGCCGTTCGGTGTGAGCGTGCGCTTCGTGAGCATCAATGGTGGGTCTTGTTTCTCTCTTGTGTTGTGCTTCAATGCGCTGACTGGACGTCCAATATCAATTGAAGAAGCGTAATGTACTGATTGAGCTGCTCATTTTGCGTGAGCCAGGCAACCAGATCCGCGTGGGCATGGCGCTGGACATTGAAGGACGCATCTACCGCGTCACGAAGAACCAGCCTGTTAAACCTGGAAAGGGCGGTGCGTATGCACAGGTGAGTTAGTGTCGTAGAGCTACGATTGAGCTCATCACAGCGAGCAGCTACACTCATGTCATTGTTCATTATGGCTGACGCATAACAACATCTACGCCTGTGGTGTTGTCTTGTATGAAAAGGTCGAGATGAAGGAGATTAAGACGGGCAACAAGACGAATCGCCGCTTCCGCGCAGCCGAGACCGTGCAGAAGGCGCCGCTCGGACCGGACCAGTTCTTCCAGTTCCTCTACCAGGACGGCGAGAAGCTCGTGCTCATGCACAACACGACGTTCGAGCAGGTACGATATATGATACCATTGAGCTCGTACTAACTTCGTTTGCTTTAGTCGGACTAGGTTTCTAACGAGAGATACACTGACTATTCGTGTAGATGGAGGTCCCAACGGACCTTTTCTCGGAGCGCCAGATGGATTTTTTGCTCGAGGGCATGACGCTCACGCTGCAGATCGTCGACGGCGATGTGCTCTGGGCCAACATGCCCGAGAGCGTCACGCTCACTGTTACGGTGCGTCGCTCTTGCAACGTATATCTCTTATTTGTTTTGTCACAACCATTTTTTGACTGGCAACTATCGTGATTGTGGATTTATTTGATTTAGAAAACCACGGCCAAGGGCGTGGCGGACACGGCGCTGAGCGTCAAGGACGCGACGCTCGAGAACGGCGCGGTGGTCAAAGTGCCGCTCTTCATCGAAGTAGGCAACCAGGTGCGCGTGGCCACCGAGGACGGCGCCTACATCGAGAAGCTCGTGGTTTTCTCGGGCTAAACCTCTGCAAGTTCAACTCAACAGATGAAAGACAAGCCAGTGGATAGACTTGGGTTTGAACTGATCTATTCAGTGGTGACCTGTTACACAACAGGAGTCAAAGATCTTTTTTTTCTTTTCTCATCAGGTGATGTCAAGGGACTATGTATCGGATATTCTGTGAGGTCTCAGCTTCTGAGGATCAATTTCAGGAATACGATGTCGCAGCAACCAAGTGCCCCAGGGCATCTGGTTGGAGTAACCCTCCAGAATCTGGGTTTACAACTGTCGAAAGATCGTCTTCACCCATTTTCAGCCAATCAGGTAATCAGAAAGTGGAAAAGATGCGCTTTTAGACCAATGAAATGCTGCGGAAAAAACAGCAACTTGCATCTAAGTGGGTTGATTGCGAAAGCAATGGCGATCAGACGTGCAGCAGGACGACACGCAGGACTGCAGACCAGACGGGACCTCTCTCGCGTCCTCTGTCTATTGAGGCTCCCAGCACATCACAGGTCGACGTCACTTGCGAACTCGCACTCGTGCGCACTCCTCCTCTTCCTCTCGCATCGTCCTTCGTCGTAGCTACTCATCAACCAAGAGCTCCATCATGGCCCAATCGACCCCAGCCCAAGCCGCGTCTACCACGTCCACCAGCAGCTACCAAAGCGGCAGCGCGTCGCCCAAGACCGTCGCGACCACGATCTTGAAGCGTCACGTTGACCAGCGCCAGCGCTTCGACTCGGCCGACTATGCGCTCATCCAGAGCGCCGCAGCGACAGCACATGCAGAGCGGAGACGCGCTACGAACAGCAATGGCGTGACGCTAGACGAGCAGGAGCCTGAGCCGGAAGCGATGAAGACAGAGGACACGGCGACGCCGTCACCGTCCAGGTTAGCGATTGACACGCTCGCGATTACAAGGAGCGCGGTGACCGATAGCGCGTACCCACAGCAGCACGTGCGGCGCATCCGTCTGCAGCGCTTCGACTCGGCAGACTGGGTCATGGACGCCGTCGCAGTGTCCAATGCCGCGCGCTTGTCGCCACGGCCGTCGATAGCGACAGCAACGACGCAATCGGCGGTTGCAAAGCTCCTCCTCGACCGCCACGCGTACACGACGTGCCATTTTGTGACGACGCCCGTGGATAAGCGCCAGCGCTGCGCCGAGAAAGCGTGATCGAGAGCGTGTTGATGATGTGCATGAGAGGACACATACGAGACAAGTTTTAGAGTAGCAAGTACAGTATCGAATTGAATTAATTGGACAAAGTCATTTGAGTTCATTATACAGAAATGCAGTCACGACTAAGTACGAATACTCATGCTGACCAATTTTCAAGAGCTCTTCGTTATGCAACATGATCTCCTCGGGGCTAAAGAAGCATGCGCTTGGTGCGTCACTCGCTCTCAGCATAGAGGAAAAGCAGCTTACGTACTGACCTCACGATGCTGTCGCTGTTCACTATGCGTGCGTTGCAGTGGTGCTCATCGCGGTGCTCGTAGCGACGTACCAGATGTTCCGCCTCGAGTCGCAGCGCACGCGGCGCGGCGTTGAAGTGGACGAAGAGGTTTGCGCTTGTGTATGACACTCAGAAGGCGTCCAGCGTGTTGCTGGGGTGCTATGTACTGATGTGTACCGCGTCTATGCAGTTTGAGCGTGCGACGCGATTCCTCCAGAGCCAGCTGGTCTCTCACAACGGCGGCAAGTTCGAAGTGCGCGCCACGTTGTCCATGAACGGGAAGCAGAAGAGCGCGCTCGTGATCAATCGACAGCACGCTGTGCCGCGCATCGGTGGGCATTGCACAGTAATAAATAACTACACATGCGTTATTCAGAGGCCCGCTGATTGATGTGCTGCTCTTGTGCCCTGATACTGCAGAAGCAGAGCTCTTCGTGGACCCGCATCTCGTGACGAAGCGCAAACAGCACAAGAAGAGCAATTCGAAGCCCCGCCACGCGTCTTCGAAAGCAGCGGCAAGTACGAGTGAGAATTTCCAGCCCACACTGCGTCTGAGGGTCTATGACCACGCGACTATGGACGCAGTCGCCAAGGTGCATGACTGGCTGGCTTGTGCTTTGCTAGGCGTATTGTACTGCTAACACTGTTTGATTCGGTCGTGGTATACAAACTCAGGTATTACAACAGAAAAAGATGATCGAGCCGAACGAGCCCAGTCACTAGTCGCACTCACAGACGTAGCTAATAGATACAAGCGGGACTTACAGGTTGAACATGTCGATCTCGTCCTCCTCGTCATCGTCCTCCTCCTGGTTCTCGGTCGTCTCTCCGGCAGCAGCCGCGCTGGCGTCACTGTCCAGCATGCTCGTCATTCGTGGATGCATGAGCCCATACTGGTGCTGTAGAAAGCGCGGTGAGGGCTTGTGCTGCGCTGTGTTAATGCCACTGATGTTGCTGGCCTGCGCCTGCTTGAGATGCGATGAGCCATCCTGCCAGCCGAATTGGATCACAGTCGCTGTGAGGTTGTCGCTGCTGCCACGCCTGTAGGCCTCTTTGACGATCGCGTCGGCGGCTTTCTTGGCGTCTGCAAAGTGGGTCAGCCCTATATTCACGGCGTCCTGGTTGCTCATAACGTCCCAGATGCCGTCACACGCGACCACGAGGAACAGATCCTCTCGCTCCACAGTGAAGCGCTTGACCACGGGCTCGCACGACACGAGCGCAGTCGGCACTTTGAGCGGCCGGTCCCCAAACGCGCGCGAGACGGCGAGGTACGTCGCGGACTCAGGCTGCACCGAGAGCCCGGCGCCCGTGGCCGAGTAGACGCGCGCGATGCCCGCAAAGGTGCCGACAAAGCCTCCGGCACTAAGAATGCGGTGCTTCTCGTCGGGTCGACTGGGCTTGTGGTCCGTGGTGAGTGGCACTCCCTGGCCGCCGCGACAGAGCACGGCGCGGCAGTCGCCCAGGTTGATCGTGTAGTACGCCAGCTCAGGCAACGGGCTGACACTGGTGGTAGTAGTAGTGCAGCTACTAATGAACCAGACCAGGAGCGCAGTCGAACCGTCCCGCGATGGATTCTTCTGCACGACCTGCGCGTCGGTCCACTGGAAACTCTCGCTGAACGCGCGCTTGAAGTGTGGATCCTGTGTATGTACCCACGTGCGGAACTGCTCGCGTCGCTCGCCCTCCTCACTCTCGATCTGTCTGATGGCGTCCTGCATGGCGTTCACGGCACTGGTCAGTTGGTCATGGAGTGCTTGTACGTCGCTGTCTTGACCCTCAGCCTTGTCTGGTGTTGCTGTGACGCCATCGTCGCCGCCCAGCATCTGCTGCACCTGCGCGAGCTGCTCCTGGAAAAGCTGCAGCTGGGTCTCGATCTCGCGCCGCCGCTGTGTCTCTTTACCCGACTCTTGCTGCAGTGCTGCGAGCGTGTCCGCATCTCTCGCGTGGACGTGCTGCTTGAGACTAGAGCTCATGTTCTTGAGCAGGTGCCGCACGAGAAACTCGACCGTGAACACGCCGCCGTGGCCGTCAAAGACGCCAAACACGGGACCCGGGAAGCGTGTCGTGTCGGTCACGTATCGGTCCTCGTTGCTGGGCTTCATGCCCTGCCAGCTCTCGGTCGCGAAGCGCAACTGTGGGATTGCAAAGCTTTCGCTGGTTGGGTTGGGTTGTGCTGCTTTAGAGCCATTGAGCTGCTCTTTCCGCTGGCTGTGCGGCTGATCTGCAGCGTTGTTGGTCGTAAAGGCGCTTGTAGCATTGCTGTCGCTTTGGACACGATGGTGCTGGCAGCGCTCGTGCACCGCAGCGTCATCGTCGTCAGCGCGCAGCTTGCGCTTGAGCTCCTGCGGCATACTCCTCGTCTTCAAAGTGGCTTTCCACAAAATATTTTGCCTTTCCAAAGTCCTTTTTATCGAGTTCTTACTGTCAGTGAGGCCCGATAAAATGGACCTGGAGGTAGTGAGTCACTGCGCTCGACCCGGAGTATCCCTGCAGCGAAAGTCGCGGTGCCCCCTAGACCTGTGCTCCTTTGGATATCGCAGTTCCAACAGCGCATCAGGGCCAAGCTTTAAGCTTCAAGGGATACGACGTCAAATTCGGCCAAAACTTCAGCTTCGAGCTCAATGTTGGCAAGCTCTCCGCATCCAGTTGCTGCTAGCATTCATGATCCAACACCTGAATACTCCTTCATCCCAGCAGCCGAAGCTCAAACATCTCCAGTAGTTGTGGCCTCAACATTGGCGGCGGTTCCAGCATCGGCGATCCCAGCATCTCCAGCAACAGCAGTCCCAAGGAATGGGCAATGTGTGTGGAAGTCCTGATCAAGTCGTATGGATGAAGACAATCAGCAAACAATATGACTGAATGGCGCAACAAGCCAGCTAGCTGACTGATATGTTCACCAATCTTGCAGCGGGGCAAAGTCAAATACTTTTGCACCTCCATCCTCCGCAGCCGTCTCAGTCAACCAACAGAGAGCATGTTCAAGATCATAATCATGGGCCCCACAGCGTCACATACCAAACGCAGTGATCACAGCGTATGCAAGATGCCTTTCAACTGCAGACGATACGATCAGTAGCAAACAAATGATCAATAACATCCATCATCCATGCTTCAACAGCGTAAAAAGCAGTTGACTCTGATGTTTGAGCCGATTCTTCCAAGTCAACCTATATTACCATTCACCCTGCGAGTCCCTAGTTCGACTTCCTTTTCCAGAGGCATCCACGCTGGCGCTTGGGGTATTGCTGGTAACCAAGTGCTGGCAACTCTTTCAATCCTCAAAGTCCGGTTGCGAATTCCCCATCTCAGCATCCGCGTTGTCTGCTCCCTCGCCGCCCCTGTTGTCGCGCACGTGGAACTCCTCGGCGCCTGGGTCGAGCAACGCGCCCTGCATCATGCTCTGGATGAGCCAGCGGGCCGTGACAATCGCGAGTCCCCACTCCCTGGCCTTCTCGAACTTCATGCCGATGGGCTTGAGGCAGATGAGGTGCGTGTTGCGCTTGCTCATCTTGCTCGTGGCCTGTGCGCCCGCCAGTCGGAGTAGCTCCATGACCACGAGCCGGTCCACGCCTACGTACACGGACGTGCTCGCGCGCACGTTGTGGAAACACGCGAGTGGCAGCGGCAGTGAAAACATGGATCGCGTTTGGTGCACCGTGAGCGAGAAGAGCTCGTGCGCCTGGTGTGAGAGCTTCACCTGGGCCGCCAAGCAGCAGTTGACCCAGAGATCGGATACGAACGTCACCCCTCGTCGGCGGCGCTTGCGGGAACTGGTGGCAGTAGAACTGTGCTCGTCCACCCCGTCGGGGTTGTCCTTAAGGCTCGAGAGCTGCTGCTCAACCTGCATAGCGACGTCAGCATCCAGGTCCACGCCGTTGCAGATCACAATGTGCGTGATGAACGCGAACTGGCTCACGTCCAAATGCGCCAAATCCTGGAAGTTGAGCGCGATCGCCTGGGCACTGCTTTGCTTCTGTATCTGTTTGATCATGGGTCGGATCAGGTGGCGGTCGTCGGGATCGCGACAAAGGAGCAGGAATGCGCAACCATTGAACAACCGCTGCGTGGTACTATCACCAGGTGTGTCGTGCTGCTGCTCTGCGCTGTTGTTGTTGTGTGGCTCTTCTCGAAAGTCGTCATCGACATCAGGGAGCTGGTCGAATGAGGCGTCTACCGTCATGTCAGCTGCGCTTGGCGTGTACACTGGTGCTGGGAGTGGAAGTGATTTTGCCTGAGGAAGCTCGTGCTCCGTGTCAACCTCGACTGGGTACAGCTCCTCAGGCTCGATGCGCAGACACTTAATGCTGTCGAGGAGCCATTTGGTCGATACGAAGTGAATGTGGCCGTCCGCGTTGTCCATCGCGACCTGTTCTTCGAGTCGCGCGAGCACGTTCAGGTCCCGCAGCGATGGACTCACGAGCACATGCGTCACATGAAACGTGCTCAGCTCGTAGTAGATCGTGCCCATGCTCGTACGAATGAGCCGCTGCAGCGAGGCCTCCATCTTCGCAGGGAACCCGACCAGGTGGAAGATGCAGCTGTCAAAGAGGTCCATCCACTCAACCTCCTCTTCCTCATCGTCTGAGCCAGAACCTCCCCCTCTGTCGTCATAATGCTGCCTCCTATATCTTCTGAGTAGCTGTGGCAACGCGGTCATCACTTGATTCAACTCTTCTTGTAATTGCGAGAAGAGTCTGCTGGGCCGTAGGATTTTCTCGAGCGCAAACTCGGACTCGTCGAGCAGCGTCTCGTTCTCCACGCACGCATGCAGCCACGAGATGTGCACAACTGGGATCTCGTGGTCCACGCAGGCGTCGTACTTCGCTCCGCCAGCTCGCTGCGCGATGAGCACGCTCGTGAAGCCCACTTCCAGGTTGGGATCGTACTGCGCGCCGTGCATGACCGCCATGCGCTCGACCTGGTCGCGCGACTGCGCAGCAAGTCCTGTCGTGCAGATCACCAGTCCCTCGAGTGCACGCAGTCTGAACGACGCAATGTCGAGTAGTGCGTGCGCTCGGAAGCTCTCAAAGATCCATTTCGGTGCTGCAATCTGCAAATTGTGCGCCTCGGCTGCCTGTGCAACCCACATACCAATTAGTTGTCGCTACATTCTCCGCGTGCACACAACAATAAAATACGAACGCGGTGTTTCTGGGAGCCCACAGCATCTGCGATCAAGTGGGTCGTCGTGTCCAGCGCCAGGTCGTCATCGAAAGCGCCGCCGCACGCGAGCACGATCTTGCGGATTTGCTCCTGCGTTCTCCAGAGACACCGCGATTGTTAGTCATGTACAACAGCCAATAGTAAGCATGTGAGTGCTTTTGTAGTCATTGGCGCTCACCTTGACGTGCACTTCCAGCCCTGTGGTGCAGATACAGAGCCCTGCGAAGAGCTTCTCGCTCATGACCTTACCAGCTACTGTCGTGCAAAAGCTCGCTTGAAAAACTGTTTTTGGCGGGAAGTTTTTTCATTGGTCAATATTACTCACTATAAACCAATCAGTGAGCTGTATTTGACAGGCTTCCCGCAATTCGCGCAAAAAAAACCAGGAGCTCATCCAAGCAGGCGATTGTGCATCCAAGTGACGGCAAGAACCTTTGCCGTCGTGCTGCTTGACTCAAGAAGCCCCCTGTGCAGTGCAGGAGCAACACGCGGTGGACGCTCTCGTGATTGTGGATTGTGTCGACTACTGGGATGCCATTCTGCAACTTCGCTTGACCTGACGAGTGCATCAATCAAGAGAAGCAATGGCAGACGCGACGAGCAGCAGCGCCATCAAGAGCTCCGTCTCGACGTCACCCGACCAGGAGCAGCCACCTGTGTATGAGAAGCGCGTGCTGGTGACGGGCGGCGCGGGCTTCATCGGCTCGCACGTGGTCACGCACCTCGTCAAGCGCTACCCGCAGTACTACATTGTGAACCTCGACTCGCTCGACTACTGCTCCTGCGTGCGCAATGTGCACACTGCCATCTCGCAGTCAGCGTCCTCTCGTGCTGGTGCTGATGGCGAACGTGATGGTCATTCAGCAACTACTGCCACGTCGACTGGTGCTGAGGCTGCTGATGATCAAGACGAGGACCTGGAGGATGACGACGTAGGCACGCGCCTGCGTGGGAGCTTTTGCGAGTGGGACCAGCTCGACGCTGCCAACGAGCTGCTCGCTAGGCTGCCGCGGAACTACAAGTTCATCAAAGGCAGCATCCTGAGCGCAGACTTGGTGGCATATGTGCTGCAAACCGAGCAGATCGACACGATACTGCACTTTGCCGCGCAGTCGCACGTGGACAACTCGTTCGGCAACTCGCTCGCGTTCAGTCAGACCAACATCCTGGGCACGCACGTGCTGCTCGAGGCCGCGCGCGTTCACGCCAAGATCAACCGCTTCGTGCATGTAAGCACGGACGAGGTGTATGGTGAAGGGATAGCCGCAGCCGCTGAGACGCCCCCGATGACGGAAGACCACGTGCTCGAGCCGACAAACCCGTACGCGGCGTCTAAGGCTGGCGCCGAGTTCCTCGTCAAGGCGTACCAGCGGTCGTTCCGTCTGCCGACAGTCATCACGCGCAGCAACAACGTGTACGGACCGTGGCAGTACCCGGAGAAGCTCATCCCCAAGTTCATCAACCAGCTGGCACGCGGCCGGCCTGTGACGATCCACGGCGCCAGTGGGCAGCACACACGCAACTACCTCTACATTTCGGATGTTGTAGCAGCCTTTGACGTGATCTTGCACAAGGGTGAGGTTGGCCACGTGTACAACATTGGCGGCTCGAACGAGGTGTCGAATCGCCAGGTGGCGTTGGACCTGCTGGCGATCATGAAGCCCACCAGTGCGGTCCCTGTGGCTGGTGATCCAGATCACCACCCACTGATCTCGTACGTGAGCGACCGACCGTTCAACGACCTGCGGTACACGATTGACGCGGCCAAGCTGCGTGCACTCGGCTGGCAGGAGCGCGTGTCATGGCAGGACGGCCTGCGTCGGACAGTCAAGTGGTACGCGCGCTTCGGGCACCGCTTTGGCAGCATCGACCAGGCGCTCGAGCCGCATCCTCTCGCCTTCAAGAAGACATACGACCTGCTACCAGGGACGACAGGTGGAAGCGAGTGAATGGAGTGTACACTGAGTGCAGTGCTTTGGAGTGTCGTGGTAAACGCAAGTCAGGTTTGTGGTACTGCGTGCAATAAAAGTCGGCGGAGCTCTACCAGCTCACAGATGTTCAGCCTTCGTCTTCTTGCTACCCATCTGTTGTGGACATTTCAGAATGCCGAGCTGGCACTCCTTATCATATCTTCGAAATGGTATGTTCCATAAATGGTAGAATCGGTTGCACAACAGTGCTTTGGGCACTCCTGAGCTCCAGCGTCATCGTCTTCACAGATCGCAGCTCATCAGGTGCATGCGTACTTTACAAGAATTGAGCCAATTTTAGTACGTATTTTTCTTTAAAAAAACATTTCTAAAAATAGAAAAACGTTTGGGGAATACGAAGGGCACAGTAGTCGTACTTAAGCGATTTCTTACAGCTGAATCAAACTGCAACAAATATCTATTTTTGAAAGGGTTTGTGTTGCAATCTACTGCAATAGATTCAAGTAATAAGCAATCAGGTTATCGTGGCTTGGAGAAGCAGCTGTAAAGCCCTCTATATTGATTGTCATTAATGTTGCTGCTGGCTAGGCTTGTTGCGCTAGGAAGTGAATGGACGATG
>JAASFV010000996.1:0-12309 GCA_023334015.1 Globisporangium paddicum
AAGCGCACCGACGGCATCTCCACGTCCGACCTCATCATCCGCATCGTGGCTGAGTACGACACGTTTATCCGGCGCAACCTCGCGCGCGGCTACACGGGCAAGGACATGAACGTGCCCTTCATGAAGGAGCAGAGCATCAAGCTGGACATCGCGATGGACCACTGGAAGCAGGATGTCGACGGCTTCTTCCACAAGCTCGTGGGCAAAGCTGAGGACATTCAGACGGGATTCTTGGATCTCTTCCGTCGCGAAGGCTCACTGGTATGTCACCGAAATGCCCTCTTGTGATAGTGTCGATTACTGAAGAGCTCACCATTTGTGTTTATTTGGTTGGCTGTTAGCGCTCGTCGATCCGCGAGCAGCGCCAGCAGATCAAGCGCCGCCTCTCCATGTCGCACCCGGAGACTACTCCCAGCAAGGAGGCACAAGGTGGCCGGCAATCGCTGTGAGGCAACGAAACAAATATACCAAGGCGTGACTAGATATGCGCATATACACACAGATGGGAAATGAATATCAATGCATTGCTGGAAACCGGATACTGCGATCTTTACATCTTTTGGAGCGCAGCGACCGAGTGCTGCACCTTTGAGGCCGACGTCGCAGCATAAATTAGAGCCTGGAGAGCTGTAAAGCAATAACATAGAGCACAAGATGCATTGGTACTAAACCCAAATGCCCAAAAAGACATGCAAATTCGTACCACTGCGAAAGTTCTTCTGAGCCTGACGCAGATCGCTTGGCGGCAGCGAGCTGAACCACATGATCGTCGAGTTCTGCAGGTCGAGAAGCTGCTGCTGTTGCTTTGCTGGGTCTGTCTCCTGCACGGTCTTCGAGTCAGCATCAGTGCTCTTCCCTTTCCGCTGCTTCACTGTGGATGAGCTCTTCGCTTCTTCTGGCTGTGAGCTCTCGCTGTTGGGCGACGTCAACACCCAACGCACGTCGCTCACGGCGTCCTCGCCATCATCACCACTAGTGACGCTGTTGCGCGCAGAGACCACTGTCACCGCGTCAAAGATCTCGTGGTACGACAGGTCGCTGAGCGCATGCGCTGATAGATTGCGTCGTGCCATCGCCAGCTTCAAAAAGCCCTGCATGTTACACAAGACAGCGTCTCGTGTGGTCAGTTCCGAGGTCTGCACGCACCATCACATATCAACCAGCAGCTGCTGTACCTGCTTGAGCTTCTCGCACGCGCGCTGGTGCTCATTTAAGTAGTCTTCGAGCGCACAGACGCCGTCCACGAGCAGCGCATCCGCATCATCCGCGATCTGCTTGGCCATTTTTTTTTCCTGATGTTGAAAATGGAGGCAACCCGTTTAGAAACGGTTTGCTTTTTTAAAAACGTTTCTAAATGATTTGTTGCCCTTTGTAAGACTGTCATTTCTAAATAATAGTTTCTATCGTTTCTACTCAGATGGCGCCTTCTGGTGCAACACACATTTTGGTCATCAGCATCAGGAAGAGTCCACGAGCGAAGAGCTACGAAGGAGCGTCATGGCGTCCACGAAGCACAAGAAGAAGCAGATTTCGCAGGAGACCTTCGACGAGGCCGTGCAGGAGAACGTGGATGAGTTCGACATGCAGCTGGAGGAGGCCACGCGCGACGCTGTGCAGCAGTTCGAGTCGCAGGGCGTCGACCTCTCCAACATCATCAAGCACGTCTCGCTCGGCACTGCCGCTGGTGGCAATGCTCACAGCGACAACAGCACAGAGACTATGAGCGTACTGGATCAGATCAAGAGCGTCATCAGCGAGCTCGGCGCGCTGTCAAAGGCGCCCCTCCATGCTGACACTGACGAGGCCAAGCTTCTGGCCAAGCTCACACAGTTGCAGGAGCTCTGTGATAAAATCCCGGAAGCGAAAGTGGTCGCGGGCCGCAACAACGCAGTCGACACGCTGATGGGTATCATCGACGCGGCTGCTTTGTCACAGGAGGCGGTGCTGGAGAAGGCGAGCGTGCTGCTGGCGTACCTGTGCGCAGACAACGCCGACAATCAGGACTTTGTCGGACAGGCCGGCATGGAGCGATTAGCGGATGTGCTGCGCAAGCTCCACGGGAGCGCTAGCAGCTCGGCCGCAGTGATCCGCATTCTTAACGTCGTACGTGTCACCTGCATCAAGCACGAGGCGAACAAGACGCACTTTACCAAGGCGAATGGCGTCGATGTGCTCTGCGCCCAGCTCCCAGGCGCAACACAGGACGAGACGCTCTCCAAGCACCTCGCACTCGTATTGCGCGCACTTACCACGAACGACGACGAGAAGGCGACGTTCTCGCAGGCCCAGGAGACGATCAAGCAACTCGTTGCGCACGACGTGATCGCGTACATTATCGAGTTCGTGCGCACCCACACGGATCAGCCCGAGATGCTCGCCGTATGGCTCATTGTGCTCAAACAGCTCGCGATCACGGAGGAGAATTGCAAGAAGATCTACGACCTCCACGGACTCGATCTGCTGCAGCAAGTCATGATCACGCACGAGAGGAGTCTGGGCGTCGTGAAGCGCTGCATCACCGTGTACCGCAACGTGGCCGCGGCCGACGACCTCAAGGACTACATCATCAAGTCAGGCGGCCTCGAGCGCGTTCTCACGGGCATGCGACTGCACCTGGGCGACGCATCTCTCCAACAGCACGCATGTGCCACACTGGCTGCGATCGCACTGCGCTCGCCAGAGAACAGCATGCAGATCGTGAACCTGGGCGGTGCTCGCCAAATCGCGTTTGCGATGCGCACACACCGCGAGAACACGGCTTTGTTGCGCCAGGCGAGCCTGGCGATCCGCAACATGGTCGCGCGCTGCGTCGAGCTCCGAGCGCGCATCCTGGACGAAGACATCGAGCCGCTGCTGCGCGACGCGCAGAAGTACCGTGGCTGTGGCGACGAGGCCTACGCGGCGCTGCGCGACCTGGGCTGCGACATCCAGCTCGCCGCCTTTGGCACGATCTCCACAAAGACGAGCTTCAATCCTGTCAACATCGCTTCAAACGACCTGCTGGACAGCGTCGACGAGGCCGTCGAGGCGCCATTCGCTGCATAATGACGGCATTTTATCACATCAAAAATAGAATTTACGCTTTGAGCGTGCCCACGGGAAATGGAATGGAGTTGTGCCTGTATTCAAAGAGCCATCGATTAAAATGAGTTCATGTCCGCTTGTGAGCAGCTGGCTAGGTGTCTAGAGAAGCAGGCACAATACGTCTCCTCGCAGAGGGCCACTTGCGGTGCAGCAACGTTCGTGCTCTCGTGACTTACTCATAGTAGCTCCTCACATTCTGACGGATCGCCGCTGGTTCACTCGCTCAAATACGCCAACGAAACTTGATTTGCCCCATGTACTCTGTCTGCTCTGTTCTCCTCATCTTCTTCGCTGCTTTCGTTTCCGAGGCCATTCTTCTGCAGCTCCGAGCTGAAGATTGCTTTGTTTCTGTTGTTCTTGTTGTTGTTTTTCTGCTCTGTAATTTGGTTGGTTGCTTGGTTGGTTGACGCTCTGCTTACGAGATCGCGACCCAGCTCTGCTCGACGATCTCGCGCACGCGGCGGTTGTATTCGCGACGGTTCTCCTGGAAAAGGCGCGCGGCCTCCGAGTTCGCGGGCGAGTTCGGGTTCGGGTCGCACAGCAGCGACTGGATCGACGTCAGGATAGCCGAGATGTCGTAGATCGGCGACCACTGATTCTGCAGAATATCCAGACAGATCTGGCCATCGTTGTAGACTGCAATCATAATAAAAGATACATCACAGTCAGAATAACAATATCAGCAAGGCAGCCCTTCCACATCTCTGCTCGTGGCACACTAGCGGCGACAACGTACTGTTGGGGTGGAACATCTTTGTAATAAATCGCACAGTTGGTGCCTTGTTCGGGTAATCTTCGCTGAACTCGAGCGTCAGGTTGAAAGTCCCGCCCTCCCATGGCGTGTCATCCGGACTATTCCACATAGCACAAGACGTCAGTCAGTACAAATATTCACAGCCCGCATGCACCGCCATAGTAATGCAGCGCATGTTCAACTACCCAAGAGCTCAATATCCGGTAGAGACGAGCAGCTACAATTTCGCAGAACCTACCCGAAAATGACGGCCTGCCAGAGCATGATGTTGTTGTCCATGGGCGCGCCGGAGACGCCCGAGGGCGGGTCGTTCTGCAGCTTGCGGAAGTCGCGCATGAGTCGTCTTCTCGCGGCGGTGGACATCCTGGCTGCTTGTGGACTTGCTTGGTGACGGCGACTGGGTGGACGACTTGCGCTAATAAACTCTGTGGGTTCTTTCTTCCGCGCGGAACACAAACACGTACCGTGGGCAACACCGTGTTGTGACGTCGAGACAGAATATTTCGAGGAGAATAAAACCTTGAGCAAGGTTTTTTTTAAAGAATCTACCCTGTTTTGGAATTTACTGCTGCAAAACGCACCTTCTTTTTTTTCTAGAAAGAGCTATGACGTGGTCCACGTCATTTACACTTGCATACCGTACACCACGCTCCTGTAAATAGCACTAATTAAAATGTCGGAGACTGTACTATGCAATGATTCGCGACCTTTCGAGCAAGATATGCTGCAATGGGCACAGCAAGCGAGTGACTTCGAGATGTTGATTGGCGTCTCGTTGTCACAGCCAGCAGACGCCCACCAAGCGCACCTTCACAACGCCGCAGTGCATAGTGGCGTTCTGCTGCTGTTCGTGTCGTGTCGCGAATCTGCCTCCAGCAGCTATTATTAGCGAAGAGGTCAATTTAAAAGATACCCCACGAGCTCCGCGTTCCCAATCATTCAGCTCGCAGGCGGATCTTCTTCTTGTGCTTCATGTCGAAGGAGCGACTCGTGAGTCCCGAGCAGAATGCAGTGGTGCTCGCGCGACTTGAAGGCTCAGGCCCCACAACGATCACGGCCTTCTCATCGGTATACGACCACGAGTTCCCCAGTGCGCTCGACGGCGTCGGTGCGTGTGATTCACACTGGTTGTGGTGATGCGTTAATACCGCTGCTTCTGTAAAGCTCACACCGTGCTGTCTTTGCTCTGCGCCTCGTAACACTGCAGTCTCCAGGAAAGAGTTCAAATTCTGCATGGACGTGATCAACCAGACCGTCGAGGACTACTTCCCGTGTTTCCCGTGTTACGCGTGCGGTTTTTTCTGCTGCTTCACTACCTGCGGGCTCTCACTCTTCTGTCCCGAGCCGTGCACGAATGAGGTACGATCGTGCGCTCGCTTCAGTTGCTTTCGTGTGTCTTTGCTCATTCTGACTCGGGCTCGTATGCCGATGCCGTATCTGCAGCTCGAGGCGAACGTAGAGGTCGTGCTGAAGCGGCTCAACAACCGCGACGAGTTTCTCTACCGGGGCATCGTCTGGAAGTTCCGTCGCGATAAGCGCGCGCGCTCGTCCTGGCTCGAGATCTGCCACTTGGTCTACGAATAACAAGCATTTATTAACTATCTCATCATCCATCCTCGTTCACAAGTCAACAAATATACAACACTGCCTGGCGAGTTAGTGAACCAGTGTGAGGCGTCATAAGAGAATGCTCATGATATATATTCTTACATACAGCACGCGGACTGAACAACACCAACACTGTCGCTCACAGCTCTGGCTGCTGCTTAGGCTCTGCTTCTTCTATTGATCTCTAAAATACTGGGGTACACAACGCACAATGGGTGAGCGACAGTTTGTGGTTCTCCCATGCGGTTGCTCTCTATCTCTATCTGACACGTGGGGCTCGTGGCTTCTTTTCGTTTCTCTTCCATTTCAACTTACGCACCTCGATGAACGAGGTCTTCTGCTTTGCCTATAAATATGTACGAACCTGTTTTACTTGTCTTGGTCTTGTGCTGGGGAGAGGGCGTGTAAGCCATGACGCACGCGGTCCTGGGTCCTCCTGGAGTTTTCGTGTCGTTCATATTTCTTCTGGGGGTGTTGTTGCGTTGCACAGCCTGGCGATCTCGAAACGGGTAGTTGACTCGAATTGCTGGGCTTCGCTGGAGGGCTGGCTCGGGGTCTTAATTGGTTGTGCTCGCTCGAAACTGGCGACGCCGGCTTCTCTGTAGCTGCTCGCTCGTCTTCGTCTGATGGAGAACTTACGTCATCAGCACGCCTTCGAAGAGCACCACGCGGCTCTTGTTGAGCTCCTTGCAGACCACCTTCATGTTCTTCTCGCCAATCATCGTCACGTCGCTGATCTCCTGGATCGAGCGCTTCACGTCTGTGTACGCGGCGACCAAGTAGATCACGGAAGCGGCCACGGCGATCGGCGATTTGCCCGTCGAGAGGCCCAGTGTGTCGGCTTTCTTCGCAACGTCGTTCGCGATGCTTTGGGTTTTAAATGGTAGTCCAAGGCGCGAGCAGAAGCGCCGGACGTACTCCTCGGTCGTGGGCTGCGTCATCTCAATGTCGAGGCTGCGGTTGAGCGTCATGAACGACTTGCCAATGCGCTTCTTCGGCACGCCCGAGGCCTCTTCAAACTCTTTGAGCGACCGCGCGTTACCCGACTTTCTGCATGCGATGAACAGCACCGCGACCGGCATGCTCTCCTTTTCGGGGCCGCGCATGCTGATGCCCTTGTTTTCGGCCTCAGCGTAGATGTCCAGCGCGGTCTCCACGATGATCTTGGGCAGCGACATGGCGTCTGCAACTTCGTGCACACGGTCCATGTTGCGCTTCATGCGCTTTACCTTGGCGCAGTCTGACGAGATGTTTGGTCGCTTGTGAGCTCGTCCACCGCCGGCATCCCCGCCGCCGCCCACATTCGACTTGCCCGGCTTGGTGTCGACGAGGTACGACGAGAGCGACACGTCGTTCAGGCGCTGGTCCGCCACTTCGCCGACTCTAGATTTGGCAGCGGGGTCGCCCCCACGGTCATCGTTAGCAAAATTTCTCCATTCCGGGGTGTCATCAATTATTCGCTCACCGAGGATCATGCCGCAGTCTCTGCACACGACATCGCCCGCGGAGAAGTCGGTCACCACGTCCATGCTGCCGCAGTCGGTGCACTTGGACTCGAGGCACTCGGACATGGCGTCTTGTGTGGCTTGTGGGTTGCTTCACGGCCGAGGAGCTCTTTTCAAAGCTGTGGTTTGCGACAACCACTGGACGGATCTGGGCGAATGCGGCACCGGACGACGCGCCGTGAGCTGGAGCGTGGTGTGGAGGGGCGAGTCGGTAGCAGAAGCCGCGCTGGTCCTCGAGAGAGCTGCTGGGGAAGGGCGCGTGCGGATGGATCGCTCGCGCGCAGAAGGCTTGGTGGCTGGTGCTGCTTTCCTTTCTTTATGTTCGCACAAAAGCGGTTTCGCACCCCAAAGGTCCACCCGATCCAACGAAAATGCGCACTTAGTCTAAGTACGCATTGCTGGAATCGGTCAGGTGACAGCATACAATTTCGAAGATAGTCGTCAAAAATATGGATTTTGCTTTCTTTCATACAAATTACAAGACCATACTTAACCTCTTTATTATACATATAGAAAGGGATAGCAGGTATAAAGAGGAGATGTCATGTCGAAATGCGCATGAAGGCGCATGACGCCGTCACCTCGACCAACATGCTGCGCGCCTAAGGCTAATCAATCGTACGTATGTTTAGTTCCCCTCTTTTTCACTATCGAGTGGCTCTATCTCTCTCTGCTTGGACATCAACAGCGCGCTCAGGGGTCTGATTGTCAAGAAGACGCTCGTAAATCACACGCGAAGAGCTACGTCACGCCACTCGAATGCCTCATGCGTCGCTTGCCGGTCCTGACCTCGCCCACACTGCTAATTCGCACCGCAGCCTGTTTAGAACGTGAACCCCTTCTTCTTCAGGTCGGCCTTGGCCTCGATCACCTGCAAGTCGATCTCCTTGGCGGCCGCGGGGCAGTCCTCGACCGACATGACCGAGAGCGCGATGACCGCGAGCGAGTACGCGCCAAAGGACACGAGCGCGTACATGGGCAGCACGTTGACGAGCTGCAGGAAGCGCGTGTCGTCGTCTAGGTTCTTCGCCGCGTAGTCGCGCGCCAGCAGCCACAGCGCGAGCAGCAGCACGAACGCCGCGACCCACTTCTGGTACTTGAGCATGCTCGTCCTTGTCTTGCTCTTTTGCTTTCTGACAGATTTATTTGTTTGTAAGTGCTCAAAAACATTCCAATCGAAACAAGCGAAATGTGAAAACTACACATATTAATGTAATATAATGAGTGAGTCGCCATTTTATCCAATAAGAAGCCTGAAAAAGGATTTTTTAATTGCATGAACCGTTATTTTCGGATTGCTTTTTGAAATGGGTTGAATAGACCAGGCCAGTTGTCGAAAATCATGGCGCAGATCGAGCACCAAGAGCTGCGCGCCGCCGCCACGAGCAGCTCCGTGAGAGGCTCCCAGCAGCTCCAGTTTGTCCACGACCTGCGCAAGGTACGCGTCTAGTAGATCTACTAGGTCGCTCTATCATTTCTGTGTGTCTTCACTGCGTACGCCACTGCGTTACAACAGCAATACCAGCGACGGCGCCAGTTTGAGCTCTCGGCATGTGCCGTCGGGTTCATGGGCATTCTGATCATGCTCGCCGAGAACGAGGCGCTCATGAGTGATGCCTCGTTGCACACCAAGCGCATGGTCGTACAGACGCTCAAGTGGGTCACGCTTGTCTCGACAGTCGCGCTGGACGTACTCGTGCTGCTGCAGTACTTTGCCAGCACGCAGATCGTGCGCATGCAGAACGCCACGGCCTCCGCGCAGGCGGGAAGCCGCGTCAACTGCGTGCGCTACCTCGTGCTAGTTCTCGAGCTCGTCATCTGCAGCTTCCATATCCCTCCCGGGGTCGATGGTGCAGTGGAGATCGTGCAATTCCACACCAACGTCGCTGCACATGCAACAGCGAACTGCCCGATAAATGAAGTCTACGACCTCGTGCGGCGTGGCGACAGGTGCTATCTTGTCTACAAGTATCCCGTTGAAGCCTTTGGTACGTTTTTATTCACCATATACATCATCTCCAGTGCTGACCTAATGCTGGCCTCATACAATGCATGTACTTTAGGCGTATTCATGGTGCTGCGGCTGTACCTCTTCGCGCGGTACATGCGCAGCGCGTCGTCGCTCTACTCGCAGTGGGTCGCGTTTATTGGTGCGCTCAACGACGTGAACGCCATGCGACCGTTCTTCCACTTCAAGGCGCTCTTCAAGATCAAGCCGCTGCACCTGCTCGTGCCGCTCACACTGCTCAACACGTTCATCACGGCGGCGGTCATCCGCATCCTCGAAAGCCCCGTGCAGGCTGCCTTTGAGAGCTACAGCAAGTCTGTCTGGCTCACCGCCGTCACCATGGTACGTATCTGCTGTCCAAATCATAGTGCTGATCATGGTGTCACTGTCCCTAATATTGTTGAAATTGGTAGTCGGCGACAGGCTTCGGCGATTACTATCCAGTGACGTACATTGGCCGCGCATTCACGACGATCAGCGCCATGTTTGGTGGCTTGCTGCTCGTGGCGCTCATCCAGTCGCTCTTCTTCGGCGTGCTCGAGCTCTCACCAAAGGAACAGAAGGTCAAGCACCTGATCGACACGGACCGGTGGGAGAAGGCCACGCAGCAGAGCGCGGCCTCGCTGTTGCAACGAGCTTGGAAGTGTCATGCTGACAAGAAGAAAACGACGACGAGCAGTGCCATCACTGCTAAACCGACACGCAACCAGCGCCGCCTCTTTGAGCTCATGCGGGTTACCCGAAGCCTGCGCAAGACGCAACCTGTGATGGCGCAGAGCATCGAAGACCACTTTGCAGACATGGAGGACGCGGTGCTCGCGCAGATGGACCAGATGGAGCATGAGAAGGTCATCGTGCTGCAGCGCATCCAGGCCAAGGCCACGCAGCTGGGAGCTCTCAAGCTCCAGCTTGAAGCAGCGCAGAGGAACAACAAATGACTGGACAGCAGAGCTCACATGGAGTGTAGAGCTCCAATTGAGTTTCTTATAAGAAAACATCATTTACGTTCTTATACGAGCTCTCAATTCCTGCTCTTCCTCTTCATACAGCGAGCACCTCGGTGATGTTGCGGAAGCGGCTCGCGTCACCCTTGGCCTTCTCTGCGAGGTAGTCCGGGTCGCTCTGCACCCGCTGGCGCAGCTGGTTCTTGAACTCGCGCTCGAAGACCTGCGTGAGCCCCACGCGCGTGAGCTGCGACACGAGGTTATCGTGGTACTTGCGCCACTTGGGGTTGTGCTCGCAGTGGGCCGCACGCACGGCCTCGTTGAGCTCACTCGCGACGAGCGTCTCGACCTCCATGTACACGTTCGGCAGTGCGTTCGCGTTCTGGCGGTACGAGCGACTGTGCGGCTTGCCAAGGAGCTGTTGGTGCTGCTGCTGGCACTGCGTCTGTTCGTCCCGCTTGATCGTCGCGAGCCACTCGCTCTGCTCATCGGCGGGGACGTGCTGCCGCACCACTTCTTCCCACGAGAGCTGTGGCCCGCGCAGCTGCGCACCTGCGTTGGCTGGCATGCCGCCGGCACCGCCAAACATCTGCGACATCATGGGCATCATCTGGGACATCATTTTGCCCAGGTCCGGCATGCCATTTCCATTGCCGCCGGCGCCGCCGAGGGGGAAGCCCAGTGGACTCGGAGCTGCTCGCGCGGACGGCTGTGCCTGCACCGTGTGGATCTCCTCCATCACGTCGTCACTGTCGCTGTCGGCCTCGATCTCCATGAGCATGTCGTCCGCGAGGTTGTCCAGCATCTCGTCGTCCGAGAGCGACATGTCGTCCAGGATGTCGTCCACGTCCATCGTCACCTTCTCCTTGCTTTGTTTTTGTTCTGAGAGCTTGAAAGCAATTTAAAAATGCAAAAATGATTCCTCAACTGTACATAAAGATGCCTTCTGTACCAGAATGAATTCTAATAAGGCTGATGAAATATGCCTCTCTTTCAAGAACGTGACTAAAATATGTCTATACTGTAAAAACGTGAATAAAATATGCCTCTTTTTGGCGCCAACACACAATCTGATAAGGACGAGCTCATTTCACAGTCGCCCGTGCTCTCTCTCTCTCTGCGTGCGTCATGGGGCCTGTAACGAGGAAACGGGGGAACGAGGCGGCGCTGAACGTGCTCACAAACCGCAGTCTACTGGTGTCTGTCGTGGCATACTCCTCCGGTATCTCGTACTCTGCGCACGTGGTCAAGCAGCAGCTCATTTGTGCCAGCAAATCATACACGGCCAGCGGCGCAGTCCCGCCAGAAGACGTCGTGCTGTGGCAGAGTGCGGTCTGCGCTGGCGATAGAGCGATGCTCAACGCCTTCCATGAGCTCTCGCAAGTGCCTACGCTGGGGAGACGACTGGGTGGCGTGCTCTCCGGGATCCTGGGCTACGCTGTTGTCCACACGAAAGACTTTGAGCTGCTCGACTGGATCGATGCCAGTTTTGAGAGGTTCTCCTACGATAGACTCACGAGTGAGGCCGATCACCGCGCGGTGGGCGAGCAGGGTGACATTGCGATCGTCGCGTGGCTTTTCAGTCGTTGGGTTCGTCTGGGCGACGGCGTCGTGTATGGCGCTGCGAACAGAGGCCACTTGGACCTCCTCAAGTTCGTCCACGAGAGCCCCGAGCTGCAGATTCAGTGCAAGGAAGCGCTGCTCCGAGCGGCGGCTGAGAACAGTCACCTCGACGTCATCGCGTTTGTGCTGGAGAACGTGCAGGAATGCAGACACGATATGTACAGAGAGGAGGACTACCGTGAGGTAGGCTTTGCTGCAGATGATAACGATGCGATAGACTTTGCTACAGATGATGACGATGGTGCGATGGACTACGAGACGGTGGTGGAGTACGTGCCAGAGAGCAGAAGAGAGCGTTCCGTTCGCAGGAACCACGATGCGCTCAATTTTGCAGCGTCGATCGGCGCGCTCGACGTTGTCCGGCTCCTGCACGAGAGACGACGGCTGAGCGAGTGCTCCACGAGTGCCATGGACGACGCTGCAGCGAATGGTCACCTGCCAGTCGTCATATTCCTGCACAAGAACCGAGAAGAGGGTTGCACAGCCAAGGCTATGGATAATGCGGCAGCGAATGACCACCTTGAGATCGTCAAGTTCCTGCACGAGAATCGACAGGAGGGCTGTACAGCCAAGGCAATGGACGGTGCTGCAGCAAACGGCAACTTCGAGATTGTCAGGTTCCTGCACGAGAACAGACAGGAGGGTTGCACTCGCAAAGCCATCGACGCCGCCGCCAAGAACAAACACTGTGACATCGTACGGTTCCTCCACACACAGCGACAAGAGGGCTGCACTCGCGAAGCAGTACTCGGCGCCATCAACGAGAACGACTGGGAGCTTTTC
>JAASFV010000997.1:0-12305 GCA_023334015.1 Globisporangium paddicum
CGTCTCGCGAGCGCGTGCACGAACGGGTTGCTCTGTCCACACAAGAGGTGCAAGCATAGAATCAGTCGTCAGTATCACAAATAAGTTTCACGCTGTCAGCAGCAGCAAATCCAGATTCCCACCTCAATGTCGCCGATGATGCTGGCCTCCAGGGCATGCGAGCAAGGCAACAAGCAAACAAAGGAAGGCGAGGCTTGTACTTGACATGCATGAGCTAGTGCATGCGTCCTCATTCGTCCACATCAAATGGACGGACACGTGTGCATTCAGCTCTCTCCTGGAGTTCAGATTCAGATTCTTGTGCTGAATCTGTTCCAACGACTTGTCGACGACAACTTCAACCCTTTGTCGCTTTAACAAAAAATGATTCGCATACATGCGTCTCTTCGTTAAGTCGACAAGCGTGAACTGAACATACACTTTTTTAGCAGAGACGATTCTGCAAAGAGAAACGAAGCAGTTGCATGTCTCGCAGCTTGCGTTTGGGCCGTTTGCATGTGGATGTTTCTGGGTAACGAGCCTTCACACGTGTGCGTGATGCATGCGTACCAAAGCGTGTGCAAATGGGAAAAATCAACAGCAAACTGGCGATCGCCAGTGACGCATGCGCCGGCTGCTGCAGATCCATCCTCTAAGTCGACGCCAACATTTCTCTCGCCCTCTGTTTGTAACGCTCAAGTCCAGTGTCAACTCCTGGCGTTCATAAGAAGCACGAATCTTATTTTATTTTTTTTTAGCTTCCCTTACATAGAGCAAGTGAGTGCTGTGCTCAGAACCCAAACCTCACACAGCACAAACATTCAGCGAGTCTGGTTGACTTGCGTGTGTACCAAAGATCACACTGCAAAGCGACTAAGTCTACAAATACCGTCTAAAGTCACCATGCTCTCTTTGCAATGTCCCAACAACCCGACACAAGTCAACATCATGTGTCTGCCCAGAACGCGAGGCGACGAGCGCGAGAATGGCTCCTTCCGCGCGTGCTCACTACGTGCAGCAGAACGCAGTTCCTCATCCGCCCACTGCATCATAAGCGCCCTCTCCCCTCTCGCATCTGCACCACCACCAAGCGCTCGCTCTCCATGCTGCGTCTCGCCACGCGCTCGTCCGCGCTGCTGCCCTCGGGCGTCGAGCACCTCAGGCACCAAAATGCGCGCGTGCTGCTCACGAGCGCCTATCAGACCCAAGTGGCGCGCGCGCCTCCAGCTGAGGCCCAGCAACACCACCAGGCGCTGCCTGCTGCCCGTGCACACACGAGAAGCCTGGGCGTCGCGGTCATCGGCGCCGCAGCGGCGCTCAGCGTGACGCTCGACCTCGGTCGCGACGCGCACTCGCGCGCAGCCATCGAGCCGCAACACCGAGCCAGCAGCAGCAAATGGCACCTGTTTGACCAGATCGGCTCGGGAGCCTTTGGCACCGTGCGCATCGGCATGCACGAGGACTCGGGCGAGGTCGCGGCCATCAAGATCGTGGACCCGGACAAGCGTAATTACCCGGCGCTCGAACGCGAGATCTCGGCGCTCAAACTCGTCAAGGCGCTTGGCGGCCACGGTAATATCATCGACCTCAAGGATGTGTACGTGGACGGCCGCAAGGTCTGCCTCGTGACCGAACTCGCGCGCGGCGGCGAGCTCTTCGACCACATCGTCGCCTTTGGCGCGTTCTCCGAGGACCGCGCAAGCGCCTTCGCGCGCGAGATGGGCGGCGCGCTGGGCTTTCTGCACCGCCACGGCCTCATCCACAAGGACATCAAGCCGGAGAACATCCTCATGAGCTCCCGGGACGCGCAGAACGCGACTATGCCGAGTACGAACTTTGTCAAGCTCGCGGACTTTGGCAGCGCCGGGCCGGCTAGCACGAACAACAAGCTTGACGACATTGGCACGTCAGCGTACTTGCCGCCCGAGCTGCTCGAGTCCGGGATCTGCACCACCGCCTGCGATATGTGGGCGCTCGGCTGCGTGCTGTACATCGTACTCAGTGGCTCGCACCCGTTCGACCTGGACGGCACGGCGAGCGACGACGAGGTCGAGGAGCGCATCAAGCACGCGGCCGTGTCCTTTGACTGGGCGGCCTGGACGAGCGTGTCTGCCGAGGCCAAGGACCTCATCTCGAAGCTCCTGATGAAGGACCCGAGTCAGCGACTCACAGCCGACCAGCTGCTGCTGCATCCATGGATTCTGGCACGCAGCCCTAAGAGTGCGCAGCCGACAGCGACGGTGCTGTCAGTGGCGACTAGCAGCCGTCAGATGGAGATCGGCGCTGCGCCATGAGCACTGGTTGACAGATGAGCTCACCAACGTACCATTAGAGAATATTTAACCACCATAGAGACACGCACACATACATTTAAGGACTCGACATGTTGAAGCTAATCAACGCGATGGCTGTATTGATGATTGATAGACGTATGCTTGCTAAGAACTCAAAACTGCTACTACGACTACGCCTATGAGAAGACAGGTTGTACATTGGTTTGGGTAGTATGTACGAAGCAAAACCAGGGCGGTAAAGCAGATGGAGGAGTGCTGCGTTAAGCCCAACTATAAAGCCTCATAGGTGACTCTCGCATTATTCAATGACCTCCCTACACACCGGGTGATTCATAGGGTGGAGATACCAAATGCTATCCAATACACACACAACAGACATACAAACACACATAAACACTGCTGCTCTGCCCACATGGCGCTGCTTGTGGTCGTGTGACCGCCCTTCAAAATGCCAATTGAGCTCTTCCACCCACGCTCTCCACAGTCAATCACGCGGCGTCCAGTGATATCTTTTCTCACGTGGTCCACACCATCTAACGTGGTCCACCTCACACTATCGCATTTGACAGGTTTCATGTGGTCCACTCCACAGTATCAAAATAGAGAGGGATCTGTTGAGTGGTGGACAGTGCTTGGCGCATGAAGAGCGCCGCCAATGGCGTGTACGAGCGCATTTTGACATTTCCCCGTTAAAGTTTCGTCAGCATGGGTCGTGTTATTCGTGGCCAGCGTAAGGGTGCCGGCGGCATCTTCAAGTCGCACACCGCCAAGCGTCAGGGCGCCGCGGCGTTCCGCGCGCTCGACTACGTTGAGCGTCACGGCTACATCAAGGGCGTTGTCAAGGACATCATCCACGACTCGGGCCGTGGTGCGCCGCTCGCGCGCGTTACGTACCGTGACCCGTACCGCTTCAAGCTCAACCACGAGCTCCTGATCGCGGCTGAGGGCATGTACACCGGCATGTTCATCTACTCGGGCGCCAAGGCCAACCTCACCGTCGGCAACATCCTCCCGCTCTCGGCGCTCCCAGAAGGAACCATCGTGTGCAACGTCGAGGCTCGCATTGGCGACCGTGGCTCGTTCGCGCGTGCCTCGGGCGACTATGCCGTCATCGTCACCCACGACGAGGACAAGGGCCGCACCAAGCTGCGTCTCCCGTCGGGCTCCAAGAAGACCGTCCCATCTGCGTAAGTTGTCTGCCTGTTGTGTTGTGTCTGCAAAAGACAAACAAACAAACGAGACGCCAAGCACCTTTCGTGCCATCGTTCGTGCTCGTACTCTTGGTCTGTAGTGGACTGGTGGTGTGGGCGTGGATTGCGTGGCTGAGGGTGTCTTGAGAGCACTGCAGCCTCACTGTCCCTTGTGGATGGAGGGGTGTGCCGAGTCGTGATGAAGAAACAGCTTGCTGTGGATTCACCATGGCTCACGTGCTCGTGTGTTGTTCCCGCCCATGTTGCGGTGAGTAAGTACCTTGTCCCGCCATTGCGGTGTGTAAGTGTGCTGCCATCTCGCCTGCGATCATCCTTGGAGAACCTTGTCTGCTGTTGTGTTTTAACTCATGTGTATAGGTGGCGTCCCCCCGCTGCTGCTGTCCAAAAACATCAAGTGCTGACGTGTGCCCTTCTGCTGTTCTTCGTTCCCTCAGGTGCCGTGGCATGATTGGTGTCGTCGCCGGCGGTGGCCGTACCGACAAGCCGATCCTCAAGGCCGGCCGCGCGTACCACAAGTACCGCGTCAAGCGTAACGAGTGGCCGCGCGTGCGTGGTGTTGCCATGAACCCAGTGGAGCACCCTCACGGTGGTGGTAACCACCAGCACATTGGTCACCCATCGACCGTGCGTCGCGACGCCCCTGCCGGTAAGAAGGTCGGTCTCATCGCCGCCCGCCGCACGGGTCGCCTGCGTGGCATTAAGAAGGTGGAGAAGGACAACTAAGTTGTCGACTATTGATCTAGCCAGCTTCACGAGCTACGGCTGCTTCTATAGCTCCGCGGCTTGTGATGGCTGGCTAACGGGACTGTCAAACAATACAACAACCATTGGAAACTCAAACCTTGTTTTTGATCTTGTGTCTTGCTGCTGGCTGAGCTTCACTGCATCATCGTATTTTTATTGCCCTTTGAAGAGCGCTTTTGCGCGCTGACGCTCTCTTGATTCACGTTCCTGGCGCTCGCGACGCAGCTGCTGCAGCATACTCTCCTTCTCATGTCTGTGTTTGCTGTGCTTCTTGTGTTTCTTTCGCTGCTTCTTCGTGAAATCTGGGGCGGAAGATGACGACGTCTTATGGGCCTCTTTGGAGCTATTTGTCTGTGAAGCGAGCCGAGAAAAGTCGCTCTTGTACACACGCTCGGTGCGCTCCTCCGCGTCTCTCGAGCGTTGGCGATCGCGCGCATCGGGCGAGGACGACCGTCGCGGGCGCATGTGCTTCAACGGGTCTTGGTCCTCCAATGCTCTGTATAAGTAAAGGGATGCACTGAGATCCAAGTCACACTCACAGGAGCTTGTATAGAAACACGCACCTCTTGCGCTTCTTCTTTTCTCTCGCCTCTGTAGTTCTCGATCCACCCGCCACATCGCCATCACCATCGCTAGAGGGCTTTGCGTACCAAGGTACGTGGCCCTGCCGACCCAGCGTCTCTTGCTGGCTCTGGGCGTGTTGCGACCTCTCGCGTTCCCTCTTATCGTTCCCACGGACCGCCTCACTAGCAACCACGAGGCTTAACTTCTTCTCGTGCTCTTCTTGTTCGTGCTGGAACAAGTTGATGTGCTCCGGTGCTGAAGAATCTCTGTCGCCAGGCGCTCGATCTCGCCCCTCACTCGTGCTCTGCAGAGCGTGGGCGCGCCGCTCCTGCTCGACACCGCGCTGGTCTACTAGCAGCTGCCGCTGTTGCTGCACGTACCGTTGTTCGTCGCTCTCCACGCGCTCGATGTTCTCTCTGCGCCACACGTGCCACTTCTTGTGGCCCAGGATGCGCAGGCCGCCGCCGCCCATGCTTGCCGTGGTTCTCTTCTTCTTGGTGTCGTTTGAGCTTTTGGAGCAGTGTAACCCAACGTAACCTTAAAGCGTAACCAGTTACAAAAAGGAATTCTTTTTGGAAAGTGTCCACGTCAAAGCGACACTCGTAAAATAGTGTCCCTCTTAGGTAGACATACCCAGAAAAAAGCATGAGATGAGAGGGATGCACACTCTCAGGGCGTGAGTTCCTCCCCTATCGTAGCAGCAGCCTTCGACGCCTGCTGCTGCCAAAAGTCGTGGAGCTTGTCGACGACAAATGAGATGTTGACGCGCTGCGTCGGCTCCGACGTGCACATCATCTGCACCAAGCTCCACTGCGAACTGGTAAAGCACTCTGGCTGCAGCGGGAGATTTCTCTTCCTCAGGACCTGTAATCGGACCGAGAAGTCGACGAGCTGACCCCACGGCGGCCCACCAGTCACAGCTTCGATGACCAGCATCCCAAACGCGTAGATGTCGGACGCCAGCGTCAACCGCTCCCCACGCAGGTACTCGGGGGCCCGCCAGCGCAGCGCGCCCTGCCTCTTCGATTCGACCTTGACCTTGGCGCTGTTGAGGATGCAGCTCAAGCCAAAGTCTGTGAGCTTGGCCATGTTGCCCTCGCCGATGAGCACGTTGTCGCACTTGAGGTCGTTGTGCAGGACGTTCTGATCGTGCAGGTGCTGCAGGGCGAGACCAACTTGGTAAAGCAGCTGCCAGCTGCTACTAGCGTTCCCCTTGCGCTTTAAGTACGAACCTAGCGTCCCATTCCCAGCGAATTCGCATACGAAGAAGCGTTTACCCACGTGACAGGCACCAAAGAGTTTGATCACGTGTGGATGGCTCAGTGGGAACCACACGCGCAGCTCGTGGAAGAACATCTCGTGGCTGTACGCGTCGCCGTCAGCCTCGTAGCCCATGAACTTGAGCACCACGGGCGTGCCAAGCCATGTTGCCTTGAACACCTCTCCGAACGCACCAGCAGCGATCCTCGAGCGCTTCGTGAGCTCGTGCATACGAATGAACCAAGGAAGCTGGCGAATCCGTGCGCCTTCGATGTTGACGTCCGGGATGCCGGCGGCTGTGGCCGCATCGATCGCCGCAAAGTCGAGCTCTGTAAACTTCGGGTTGAGCTTCGTTGCCTGGAACCGCTCAATCGTCACGGGTCGAATCGCTGGAGTACCTTCGCCAATAGCATCGCAGATATCATTTTGCTCCTCCGCCTGCTGCTCCTCCCATCGGTGGATCGGATTGACGGTCGGCGGCGCTAGCAACTCGAGAAGCTCGTCCAGCTGCCGATGAAATATGTTGCCCTCAAGCGTCACCTTCTGGCTCTTGGCGCGCTGCAGCACCGATTTTTCTCGAAAATGATGCATCTCCAGGAATCTGTCGAAGCTCTCCAGCAGCTCACAGTAGCTGATGATCGCGACGTCGCGGGCGAACAAACGATGCGACTTCACCAGTTGGTACACGTCTTGCAGTCGCGCGAGAATCCTTAACACTGCAGTGTCCTGGAATGATTCTTGACACTTCATCTCGAGTTTTGCCAGCAAGTCCTTGATCGTCGATCCAGATTCCGGAAAGACGTAGCATTCCAGGTCGAGCGGTTGATCGTTGTTTGCACTGGTCGGCAGTCGACTGGCTTCATGAAGATTGTGTTCTGCGTTTTGCGCCTCTGCGAAGTGCTTGAGACGCTGCGCAACACTCAAGATTGTCGGCCGGTTGCTCAGGACGGGCGACCACATCTCCTGAACAAGCAATTTTTGCGCCGGAGTCAGCGTGTCCGGCAAGTCGGGTCGACCGAGTGACTCCAAGTAGACTAGAATTTCGCTAGCCTTCACAGCGAACCACGGAACTTCCCCTGAGACCGCTTCCAGCACGCACATCGCAAGCGAGTAGACGCTCGATTCCATAGATGGTGCTGCGCCGCGGACGACCTCGAGAGACTGCCAGCGGTCACCTTCAGAACCACTGACGTGTGACATCATCAGACTGAGAACGCCGATCTTTGCAACACCGTCTGTGCCCACCCAAATGTGGTCGCATCGGAGGCTTTGAATGGGAATTCCACGCTCGATCAGGTACTTCAGCCCGAGAGCGACTTCGTAAAGATTCTGCCACAGGAAGTATTTGGTCTCGTCACGCGCCAAGAACGCGCGCAGGTTGGTGCTGGAAACAGTCACGAATCGAGAGTAGAAGTGCGAAGCGCCAAATAATTTGACCACGTTGGGGTGGCCCAGTGGGAACCACGTCTCGACGGTGTCAATAAATGCCTTGCGCTCGATCAGATGCTCGCTGACGACAACGACCGAGCTTAGCCAGTACCCGCGAGCCACCTTCCCCGTCTGCGAAGACGTTTCCACATCGGCAAAATCGAGCTCGTGCGGCGGGATGAGCCAGTTTGGAGTCGCCGACGTCTCGCCATTTTCAGAAGGTGATCTGGTCACCTTGGCCAACGACAAGCGAAGAAGGCTCAACAATTCTTCGCTGTATTTGTCGCTATGAACGCGCAAGCTGTGCTGAAGCAACAGAGCTGCTTCGACCCTGTCGTTGTTGTTTTCTGGCTCGCCGGACTCCATGAAGACCAAGGCGTCGATCTCTTCTCGAAATCGCTCTAGAAGAGCATGCTCATCGCTGGCGCATTGTGAATCCGACTCCCCAGCAAAAGATTTCAAGCTAGCACGACGCTCTAGAAACGTGAGCTCGGTGTGCAAGTCGCGTAGTCGACTCGCGACGTTTGTGGTTGCCGCCAGTCGATCGAATACACGACTCTTAGAACACATCGGCATGAGCCGAATGAAGTGGAAGACGATCAGGACAAACTGGGAGAGGCTCTCCGGAGCACAATCCTGGTCCCGCTTGAGCTGCTCGTACGCGTTTTCGAGCCGATCAACCACTTGCATCCACATTTCCTCGAACTCGTGCGTCTGTTTTCCGTAGTCTCGCACTGTTTGCAGAGTCACCGCAAGCAGTGACGCGTGGGTGTCGTCAACACTCCGCAGATGCAAATACCCAAGCTGAAGAAGCAAAGAAATAGCGTTCGAGTCTCTTCGTCGAGCAGCATAGATCAGTGCAGTCTCGCCACCAATTGCACGGGCACTAGCGAGAGCTCCAGCATGGATGAGCACTTCCACAACCTCAAAATGGCCCCACCGAGCAGCAGTAAGCAGTGGCGTGATTCCTTGGATGTCGGATGCGTCAATGTCTGAATGTCCCGCGTCGACACAGCGAGTCGAATAGCTTTCGATATGAAGTGGACCGTCCAAAGCAGACTGAGCGCTTGTCCATCGTGTTGCAAGCAACAGCCTCACGGTATCGACTCGGCCATGTTCGGCAGCAACGTGGAGTGGGGTCACGCCAGATTGGCTCGCGACGTCCAAGTTTGCGTGATTCGCGAGCAGGATGGAGACCGCAGCAACGTATCCGTCCTGGACTGCAACATGTAGGGGGGCGAACCCCAAAGCATCGATGGCATTCACATCGCAGCGATGCGATGGCAGCAGAGATTTTGTCGCGCCCCCGATGTTTTGGAGATCAACATTTCTCAGCGAACCAAGATTGCTCACATCCTCCGACGCAGCATCATTATTCAGCAGCATAGCCATCACATCGACATGACCTTGTCGAGACGCGTAGTGGAGAGAAGTTCTTCCATCGTCGTCTTTAACGTCCGCCGTAGCTCCGTACTTCAGCAGCACACATGCCACGTCAGCAAGACCTTCTTGCGATGCAATGTGAAGTGAAGTCGCTCCAACTTTGGATGCTGCATCCACATTAGCGCCACGCTCCAGCAATGTAGTCACCACTTGGACGTGATCTCTGGCCGATGCGTAGTGGAGTGGAGTCAGTCCGAGGTTGTCTGCCACATCCGCAGTCGCGCCGTGCTCAAGCAACGTGGATACCACGCCTGCATGGTGAAGGTGAGAAGCGTAGTGAAGTGACGTCAAGCCAGCCGCACACACTGCATCGATAGCCGCGTTGTGCACCAGCAGTAAGTGCACCACGCTAACGTGACCGTTGCAGGACGCGTGAAGAAGCGGAGTCCATCCATTCATGTCTGTGGCATCCGCAGCAGCGCCGTGTGCCAGCAGCGAGTCCACCACGTCGACGTGACCTTGACCAGATGCGCAGTGAAGTGGTCGAGATCCATCTTTCTTCACGACATCGACAGTCGCGCCGTGTCTCAGCAGCAAGGCTATCACGTCGAGATGACCATATCTTGCAGCGCCATGAAGTGCTGTCCATCCGTCTGTGTCTACAGCTCCCACAGTTGCGCTGTGCTTCAGCAGCAGCTTCACTATGTCGGCGTGACCTTGCTGAGATGAGCTATGAAGTGAAGTCTCTCCATCTTGGTTTGAAGCATCCACTGTGGCGCCGTGTGCCAGCAACATATACACAACGTCAGCATGGCCTTGCTGAGATGCGCAGTGAAGCGAAGTCCATCCACTCGTGTCTGTCACGTCTACGGTCGCATCATTTTCGAGCAGAAAAGACACCACGTCGACATGACCGTTGCTCGATGCGAAGTGGAGTGGAGACCACCCACTTGCAGTTGCTAAGTCCACACTGGTGCCGCTCGCCAGCAGCAAACTAGCTGCGTCGACATGACCTCCATCGGATGCGAAGTGGAGCGCTGTCAATCCATTCGTGTCAGCAGCTTGATTGGAAGCTGTGTGTTCAAGCAGAGTGAACATCACATCAACGTAGCCTTGTTTCGATGCGTGATGAAGCAAAGTTCTTCAGTCATTGTCTGTCGCGTCCACCGTAGCTCCGTGTGCCAGCAGCAAAGTGACAGCGTCGACATGCTCGTCAATAGAGGCAAGGTGAAGCGGGGTTCTTCCATCTTGATCCGCAGTACTCGCTGGAGCATTATGCTTCAGCAATGACGCCACAACCTCGAGGTGGCCTTCGTTTGACGCGAAGTGAAGAGCAGTCCAACCATCATTGCCAGCAGCACTCAGAGCAGCGCCGTGCTCGATCAATGAGGATACCACGTGGGCACGACCTTGACTGGATGCAAAGTGAAGCGAGGTTAATCCGCCTTCGGTTATTGTATCGACAGTGGCGCCGCGGTCAAGCAACAGAGCAACGACGCCAACGTGACCTTTCGTAGACGCATAGTGGAGTGGAGTCATTCCGTTTTGAGCTGCACTGTCCACGTTGGCACCTCGATCCAGCAGCAGAGTCACCACGTCGGCATGGCCTCTTCTGGACGCGTAATGAAGCGGAGTCATTCCATCTTCATCTGCAGCATTTACACTGGCATTAGATGCCAGCAATAGGGTCACCACGTCGACATGATCTTGTTGCGCAGCGCAGTGAAGCGATGTCCATCCGTCCGCGTCTGCCACATCGACTGGGACTCCTTGCTTCAACAGCAGAGCGACCGTTTCAGCGTGGCCATAATGGGACGCTTGGTGAAACGGAGTCATTCCATCCATGTCTGCAGCGTTCACAACAGCCTTGTGTGCCAGCAACGCGATCATCACGTCGACGTGGCCTCTACTCGACGCGTGATGCAGTGGTGTCGAGCCTTCCGCGTCTGCCGCATCCACAGCCGCACCGTAAACTAGTAAAGAGGTTACAGTGTCAGCATGACCTTGTCGCGACGCGTAGTGAAGTGGGGTCAATTCGCCTTCTGTTACGGGTTGCGCCGTGAGTCAGCAACGTGGACACAACGTTAACATAGCCTCTACTGGATGCGTAGTGAATTGGAGCTGTTCCTACTTTGGTTACAGCGTTCACAGCGGCGCCGTGGGTCAGTAGCGTCGAAACCACGTCGACATGGCCTTTTGTAGCAGCGTAGTGAAGCGGAGTCCAGCCATCTTCGTCTGTAGCATTCGTGTTCGCACTGTGCACCAACAACGAGGTCACGACATCCATGCGCCCCTCTCGACAGGCACTGTGAAGCAGAGTGAATCCGTCTTCGTCCCCCGCGTCGGTATCAATGTGACTTGCGTGCGGCGGATCCGAGCTGTCGTCGACAACCGCTTGGCTCTCTAGTACACCAGGCACGGCGTCAAGATGCTCGAGCGGTGCAGTGACGCATAGAGGAGACGTATCATCGTGTGTAACTGGTGTCTCCACCACGCCGACTAGCAGATTGAAAGGCGTCGTCGTTCGAGTGTGATCGTTGTGGACAATCGTGTCATTGGCTCCTGTCGGAGATACGACTGGCGGCGCACTATCTGCTCCGAGTGGGGACGACACGACAGAGTGCGCGCAGCCCATCGCCGGCGATCTGGAGGCTGCGTTTGACGCGACTTGCTCTGCTGCGCTTTGGTCGAAAGCTGGAATGAAGTGCAAGATCCCAGAATTCCCTCCAAATTCAAGCTAACGTGGCGTATTACTGTGGCGTATTTTATAAATGGTGGTACCTAAACAGCATGAATTTGCATCATTTTGCCAAAATGACAGCTCGGCAGCAAGTGCTCGCGCTCTACCGGCGCATCGTGCGCGAGAGCCGCCGCCTCGAGCCGGATGCACGCGAGTACTACATGCGCTTTGCGCGCTCGGTACGTCTCTTGTTCTGTTTCTCTCTGTGCGCTGATCTGCAATAATGACTGGCTGCGACATGGAGAGCTCATCTTGGAACTGGTATGCTTGTCAATCTGCAGGGCTTCGTTGGCCACTCGGACGAGACCGATCCCGAGCGTATCCAGGAGATCGTCGCGCGCGTCGAGCAGGATATGGACTGGATCCTCAACAAGTACACGGGCAGTGGCTTGCAGACGTCGTCAGTAGCCAACCAAGAGAAGCCGCAGTGATGACTCATAATGTTTGCAAATGATACAAAGTCCAACCGTCAGGAGGAAGCCTGGAGAACGCGTGCGTCGATGATGGTGATGCAGTTACTGGGTGCACTTGCATAAGAGATCATTGTCAATGTCTTCTTGCAAGCACCACCTGCGAGAAGAGACTGCCGTCCTTGGCCGCCAGCTCGCTGAACGTGCCCTGTTCCGCGACTTGGCCGTCAAAGATCACTGCGATGCGGTCCGCGCTCCGGATCGTCGACAGCCGGTGAGCCACCAGGATGAC
>JAASFV010000998.1:0-12303 GCA_023334015.1 Globisporangium paddicum
GCGATTTCGGAAATGACGTCACTTCAATATGGGTCCAATCAGTCTGCGCAGTTTCTTGTGAGTTCTATGTTTGCCATGCTAAAGTACGTGGTATCCACTCGGAATGGACCCTTCTTGACCAACCAACCAGCAGATCACATTAGCTCAAGAGCACTTTGGTGCAAGCGATTATAAAGGTGTGGTAAAGGCAACTTAACTGACTACCATGTGCTCGCGCAGGATCTTGGTGATTTCTATCTGACCGCTCGACTCGGCCACCGAGAGCAGCGTGTCACCGTTGGCGGTCTCGAGGTCGAGCGCCGCGCCGCACTCAGCCACGAGGAAGGCTACGACGGCCGCGCTACCCCGCGCGATAGCGACGAAGAGCGGCGTCTCACCGCGCGCGTTCTTCATGTCGATGATGGCGCCACACCGGATGAGCTCTCGCACGACGACGACGTGGCCCCAGCCGGCGGCCGCGAAGAGCGCCGTCTCACCGCTCGTCGTGAGCAAGTCCACCTGGGCGCCGTGCTCGACGAGGAACTGGACCATCTCGAGGTGCCCCAGCAGCGCGGCCACGAAGAGCGGTGTCTGACCCTTGAGTGTCCGCGTGTTGACACTCGCGCCCCTGCTGATGAACTTGGCCGCGAGCTCGACGCTCCCGAATGAGGCCGCTGCGAAGAGCGGCGTCATGCCGGTCGTGGGAGCCGTGAACTGGACGCTCACGCCGGCGCTCTCGACGAGCCAGTGAGCGATCTCGAAGCGCCCTCGTCGCGTGGCTTCAAAGAGCAGCTCGTCGCCAATGTCGCCCTCTTGGAGCGAGGCCCCCGCGTCGATGAGGGCGTTGAGGATTTCCATCGAGTCGCTCAGGACCGCAGCGAAGAGCGGCGTGCGCCCCTTTGCGGTCGGGAACGTCGGCGACGCGCCACTGGCCAGTAGGAGTCGCACAATCCCAGCGTTGCCCTTCAGCGCCGCCATGTACAGCGGCGTAATGCCAATGGAGCAGAAGTCGTCGAGGTGTGCTGTCTGGTTTGTGTTGCTGGTGGCCTCGCGCAACAGAAGCGTGAACTGCTGGACGTCGCCGTCTTTCGCTGCGCGTACGAGCTCGTCCCGGTTCTTGAGGTCCATCGCCACTCCAGATACCATTGTCGTGGAGGGTTGGAGGTCGATGCTTGAGGGTGGGCTCGGGTGGTCTCTCTCGATGAGAGGGTATTGAATTGTGAGGTCATTGAAAGTAGACTGTGGACTCAGACAAGAGAGAAAGAAATAGAGAGCGTCTATGGACCATGGACTATCATCAGTAGCAGCGTATTGAGGTCTCACAATCGCACATAGAGTGAGGCCAGAAACTATTAAGCCATGGCTTGAAACAGGAGGTGACACAGAGGCGACCCTGCCGAAGTGAACCCATTCTAAACTTCACATGCTACTCACAGTCAAATTCAAAACTGTAAAAGTACTTGATCTCACTATGTCGTGTGTTTCTTGATACATTCCTGTTATTAGCCGCTGTATGAATTTCACTATGGAATCAGACATCAGTGTTGGTATTAGTTGGATATTGATGTTGGAGGGAGTTGGAGTTTTTAACAGTTGATAAGTTGAGAGGTTGAGAGCAAATATAGCAGCGAGGACGAGACAGCAACGCAGCCCTCACCACTGATATGGTGCTCCTGGCTATACTTGCCCTACGGCTCCACAAAACACTAATAATGAGGCATTCGCAAGTCGCAGCTTTGCTGGGCGTCAAGCCTGACACCCTGCGCAAGTGAATGACGATTCTCATGAACGAACGCCACCGCCACCAGTGATCCGTGTTCGTGCCGCCACCCAGCAGCACCAAGCGAGAGTGGGGCCAGAAACAATCTGTCTTCGACCCAGGACTACAGAATATGCATGTTAAATTTAATTTGTGAGTATTTTTTGAGACTGTGACTAGTTGATTCCCTGATTTCTGAGTTGTGGGTTGATCTCCAAGGCCATGAGCGATGTACAACACGCAACAACTCGACGGCATTTTGAATGAAGTCGACACCATTGAAGCCACACCGGAGCCAATGAGCGCCCTCGCTTCTGCGTCCTGAGATCAGTTTGGTTCAACACGTTCGAATCAGATCAGCCAGCATGGCATAGCTGCGGCTGGGAGCTCGTGAGTTTGTGCACCAAGCTGCTGTTTGGGTTGACGGAGGTGGGTGCACAGTCCTGAGATTGTATCTCGAGAGAACAAGGTCTGCTCACGTTCCATGGGCTGCAGGATAGGACAGCTTGCAAGAAGCTGGGTGGGTGAATTTTGGTTGTAGGGTTACTCCACGAGCGACCTCGTTTAGCAGTGTATTGATGCAGAGACCTGGGTTGGCACCCTGGACTGCAAGTGACGAAGAAGTATTTGAGTAAGAAAACAAAATACAAACCACACACCTGAAGTCCAAGCCGTCACCGTTGCATCGCAGCTCCCATCTTGTTGTTGGCGGCCGATGGAAATTGTCGCTCTCGATTGCGAGCCTCTCCCGTGTACGCTACAGCCCAGGACAACGACAACCCAGAGGGTGAACAGCACACCAAACCTGTGGCTGCTTCGAGAGAAAACCAGGAGGGGCTTGCTTGGCGTGGCATTCAACTTTGGACACGCGACTTGAGGTGCACGCCTCAGAGGTCACAGACCGTGTAGAAGTGCGAATTAGTGTGGACCACACTACAACCTTTTTAAAGCAAATTAGCATGAACCACATTCTTTCTGGTGTGGTGTTCACCACACTAAATTAGGCACGAATGTCTCGTGCGCAAATGGACGCCTCACGCGAGCGTGATGGCTGTCTTTGGCAGCGTTTGTTCCAGAGCAAGCGTCGCAAACAAGCAAGCAAGCACGCGCAAGTCCAGAACAAACAAACAAGCAAACAAGCCAGCAAGTTTTGCTTGGACAGTGAGTGAAGCAAGAAGAGAAAAATGGATTCTTTCTTCCACCATCCGTACTGAAATGTTTCGGTAAAGTACAGTTTCAGTCATTTTGTGTCGCAGTCGATACCTTTGCGAGCATAAACTGACCTGTTTTCGCTCGCTGTTGACACCATTTTGACATGCGTGCTTGTGGCGCAAGCCAAAAAGATGCAACATTGTGTGTGCCCACTTGTCTCGTGTGTTGAACTATGGGGAGCGGCGACACCTTTGTAGATTTGCAAACTTCTAAAATACTGTACACACCAGAACTGTAGGAAGCCATAAAGTACCCACAGACAGGGTTTTGACTAAACACAGTGCTAACTAGAGGCTGAAGAAACGGAGGGAACTGAGCCAAAGTAGATGGTGTGTGAAACACAGCGACAACAGGGTTCGTGCGTAGCGAGAAGGTGGTTTGTGATGGTGAGCTCAGTTGCCGCAGCTAATCGAATAGCCCCAAAATAAATTAGCGCTGCGCGATAAATGTGTGTGATATATCGGCTGAACTCAGAGAGCTGCGCGTCCGAAAGTCGCCACATGACTGAGTTGAAAGCACTGTGTTGATCTGTGTGACATACTACCCAAATCGACACAGTGCTGGACCTAAAATGGTGCAAACACATCCATAACCGGCGTATTTAGTCCGCTCGTTTGCTGTTCCCAGCCCGTATGTTTTATGCAATGATTAGTTTTTTTAGCACCCTTTGTGTTCGACTTTTTGTGTGGGTGTGTTTTTTTTCTCGGATTTGCGCCAGTGGGTGAATTCGCATGTCATCTCTCCTGTTTCACACGCGCGCAATTGCTGTCTCCACAACCTGTTCGGCGCAAGCAAGCAACAAGCAAACAGTCCGTCGCCATCAAGACGGCCAAGACGCATGCGAATACTGGGGCCGCAGCAGCAGCACGAGCCACTCCCCGAGCAGCCGGCAGCTGGATGCGCAGCATGCAGCGCAGCCCCGTGTGTGAAGACGTGCGCGCGAGAAGGCGGCAGGCGCGACGCTGAGGACGGCACCTGCAGCAACACAACAACAACAACAACAACACACGTAAGCGCAACCCCAACCACGTGCGCGAGCGAGCGATGGCGGCGCCTGCGCAAGCTCATCCGGCAGCTCACCCGCGGCATGCGCAAGTACCCTCTAGCAGCAGCAGCAAGTGAGCTCCTCATACCAGCCCATGACGCCGTCGTGGCCGCGTCGTCCATGCTGCACAAGGACTTCTGGCTCGAGGCGCTGGACGCGCAACACCGCTACGGCTTCCACCTGCGCGCGTTCCACCGCGTGTGGAAGGAGAACTCGGTCTCCTGCTCCTCTCTGGATAAGTCGTTCTTCCACTGGCTCGACATGGGCGCCGGCAGGTCGCTCGAGCTGCCCGAGTGCACGCGCGAGGCGCTGCAGAGCATGCGCGTCCAGTACTGCGATGCTGAGGCGCGCAGGCCCTTCCAGGTACGCTTCCGAGCCTCAGATGGAGAGCAGGGCGCGCTCGCAGAGTACGCCGAGACGCACGAGCTCGTGCACACGGACGAGCTGAGCAAGTGGATCTTCGTCGTCGACTTGCGCGGCATCATGCTCCTGGGCCGCAAACGCAAGGGCGTGTTCCACCACTCAAGCTTCGTGGCCGGCGCGCCCATCTTCGCGGCCGGCAAGCTCATGATCAAGCACGGCCGCATCATCGCCATCGAGCCGCACAGCGGGCACTTCAAGCCGACGCTGCGCAACCTCACGGCGCTCTGCCTCATGCTGCGCGACCAGCACGTGGACGTTGCGCAGATCGCGTTCATCAGACCCAAGAAGTGGACCTGCGCGTGGCCGTTCCCGGCCCTGCCGCCGCACCTCGCGGGCTGCGAGCTCGAGGACCTCGCGTCCGATACAGACTATTACAAATCCGACTCGGAGGAGTAGGCCTGAGGGCAACTCGTGTACAATAGCGATCCTCCATCGACAGTGTCTTGGTGGGATTCTTCAAGGATGGCTGATGGCCTCTTCACATTTCATTAGGTTAGATAATGCAGTAGACAGACAGCATCATCACACTCTCATGAAGTCACATACATACCCCACTTCAGTTTTCCTTGTCGTCGTCGTCCAGCATGAGCGCCGAGACGCCGCGGCGGTTGAGCATCTGGTGGCGTTGCATGAGCATGAGCCGGCGCTTGTCGCTGCTGTTGTCACTCGAGTTGCTGTCCAGCAGCTCTTGGCGCACCTCGTTCTGCAGCACGCTCAGGATCTCGGCCATCTTGGGGCGTCGCCGCGGGTCCGCATCCAGGCAGCGCGTGATGAGCTGCCGGCGGAAGGGCGAGCAGGTCGTCGGGATCGTCGGCCGCAGGTTTCCGTGCGCCACGAGCATCATGATATCCACTGTGTTGTACTCGCGCAGGTCAAAGTACGGATCCTTGCGCGTCTCGAGCTCGATGAGCACGATGCCAAAGCTGTAGCAGTCCACCTGCATGCCGTACTTCTCCTCGCGGATGATCTCGGGCGCAAGCCAGTACGGCGTGCCGACGATCGTGCTGAAGAGGCTCGCACCGCCCGTGACCTGGCGCTTGGACTCGCCAAAATCCGAGATCTTACACGAGTATGTGGGCGTGCAGAGTAGGTTGGACGACTTGAGGTCGCGGTGCACGAGCGGCGGCTCGCAGTTGTGCAGGTACGTCATGCCCTGGGCCACGTCCGTCGCAATCTTGAGCAGCGGGTCGCTCCACGTGAGCGGCATCTGGCTACGCAGCAGCGCGCGCACGTCACCCCGCTCGAGGTACTCGAGCACGAGCCCAACGTTCGCGAGATTGTCGAACGTCGCGCCGATGAATTGCACCACGTTCGGGTGCCGCAGACTCGCGAGCAGCTCCACGCGCACCTTGAAGTGCTTGAGGCCCTCGGGCGTGAGCGACGAGACCGCCAGGCGCTTGAACACGACCGACGTGCCGTGGTAGTGCGCCAAGAGGATGTCGCCGCTGGGGCCCTTAGCGAGGATGTCCTTGAGCTTGAGGTCAGCGAACGGGATCGCCACGCTCTGGCAGAGTGCCATGTCGTTCTCGTTCCCAAGCGCCTCCTCGATCGCCTCCTTCTCGTCGTCGCCCACGGTCTCGTTCTCGAGTCCGTCGCGCTTCACCGACAGGTCGAGCTTGAGCATCGTGTTGATGCGCTCGGCGCGGATCTTGGACACGTACGCTGTCCTCGCGGCGCGGTCTTCCGAGTACGTCGCGATGAGCGTGACGCAGGCCGGCATGACGACGCAGAGCATGAACAGTACGGTCTGGTTCGACACCTTGTGGCCGATGTCCGAGTTTTGCGACATCGATGGGCCCGTGACCACGAGGAGGAGCGTCGAGACGGCCTGCGAGAAGCACACGAACAGCACGTGCGTGAAGTCGAGCTTCATGGACACCGACATGATACCCACGAGCGCCGAGAGCGCGGCCAACACGGCCACGATGACCGAGTACGCCACCTTACTGTCGTACACGAAAATCCACTCGCGCACGTTCATGCCGTGGTCCTCGTACAGCTTCTTGTTCACGTCCTTCCAGTTGCTCTCCTCGTACCAGTCCACAGGCACGCTCAGGTTGCGGCCGCATGTCGAGTTGCGGAACACATGCGTCTGGAACTGCGCGCGCATTTTGGTGAGCGTCTGGCTCATGAATATTGCAAGTCCGATGGACCAGAGCAGGAGCACGACGGCCGCGATCTCCTTCCAGCGCCGTCGCAGGTAGTAGACGCCGATGCGCAGCCGCATGCTGCGCTCGAAGTACGCGATCGGCACGAGTCCGTACGCGAGCGCGAAGGGCGCAAAGAGCCACAGTAGCACCATGTACTTGACCTCCACATGCTGGTTGAGGTCGTAGCTGAAGCATCCGGACGCCGACTTGTCAGCAATAGCAGCGAACGTGACTTGCGTCGACGCGTGGGCTCTCGCGACGGCCTGTGATGCAGCGCACGTGTGCTTGAGGTAGACGTAGAGCACGTACGCGCCGAGCTCGAAGGCCAGCAGGAAGAGCATGATGTGCCGCGCGACGGGGAAGTCGCACGTGGACGAGTAGAGTTGGTACGATTCCTCTAAGCGCACGTCCTGGAAGCGGTTTGTGAGTCTGTTGAGGTCGCGGCTCGGGTTCATGCGCCCATTCACGGCCCACGGCGACGCGTTGTTCTCCGAGAGCAGCATGGCGGTGGACGTGGACGACGTGGACGACCGCGCTGAGGCGGCTCGTGTGTGGCGGGTCCGCTTAGGCGGATTGTCCTCGTCCTCATCCTCGTCTTCATCCTCGTCGTCGTTGTTGGTGATCGCGATGCCTTGGTGGTGCGGGCTTTTCACGACCGCGTGTTGGTCGCTGGGAATGGATTTGCGAGTGGTCGTGGTGGCTGAGGTGGTGGCTGTGGAGTTGTTGGGCGTGTGGAGCCGCTGGTAGGCACTGGTCATGCGCGCGGCCTCGTGCTCGTCCAGCTCGCGGATCTGCTGCTCCTTGGGCGCCGCCGCTACGTGCACGCGCTGCGGGGTCGCCACCATCGCTCGTGAGATGTCGACGGAATATAAATTTTGAAGACCACGCATGGGCCGCCTTCTGTGGTGCAATATGCAATTAAAGAGGATAGTTGTCGGATACAAAATCACTAGCTCACTTTATCCAGCATGCTCGACAACGAATCTGTTTTAGAAGGATATGCATGTATAGAGAACTGCACCATTTAGTTTTTCCATTGGCACAAGCGATAGAGATGTTCTATGTGCTGCCAGTTTCTCCTCCAAAGTCGAACCCATGCCCAGTTTTATGTACGCTTTGTACCAGTTGAAACGGTACACCCACCTCATTTGTACCGCTTTCTGCGGCACAGTTGCTATCAACTCACATCACTCGCGGTTGCCTCACACAGTCGCTCTCATCCCAGGAGCGCATTTCCGAGCCAAGAGCTCAAGAGCTACAGCAAAAGCGAGCACGCCAGCGACGCGAGTGTGTGCGCGTGTGACCGTATCAGAGCGTCAGTGTTGGTCCGCGCGCGTCCTTATCAACCCACCTGCGGTCTCCAGCAGACCCCTCTCGCTCTCGCGCCTTGGTCGAGATCCTACAGCCACCGCCGACCCGCTCTCTTCCGCGAAACCTTTTATTTGCGTCTCTCTCTATTCAGCACAAGCAGCTCAGAAGCATGTCCGGCACGCGCCCGATACCGATCAGCAACAGAGGTCGTGCGTCGCCGCCGACGTCGTCCTCGTCGCGCGGTGGCTCGCCGGCGCTGGGCGACCTGCATGGCATCTCCCAGTCGTGCCCTGTGCATGTGCACACAAGCAACAGCAACAGCGGCGGCGGCGTGGGCAGCTACGCGCGCTTCCAGCCGCCGCGCGCACCGCGCTTTGGGTCGCTGCCCGAGCCGAGCTTTCTTCAGATCGACGATAACCCGATGCCCGAGCTGCTGTTGCCGCCGCCCGTGCACAACTCCCCCGCCGCGTCATCGTTCGTCCAGGTACGTGCAGTTATCATCTTTTGGTGGCTTGCGATTAGATTGCCAGTCGATTACTTATACCTATTTTTTGTTTATTATGTGGGATGTACAGTTTGCCAGCTCGTGCCCAGTAGACATCGGCTTTATGCGCCAGGGCAACCCCATGCAGCACTCGTGGTATGAAAAATGCTGCAAGTGTTTTTTTTTCGATGCAGCATTGGATGTATCCTTATGAAATTGGTTTTGTGGTGTTTTTTTTTTAATATTGCAGGACGCCGTCGCCTCGTGCGCTGGACGAGTTCGACCTGTCCAAGTCACCGGCGCTCGCTGTCATGTCGGCTGCGCGTGAAGGACGCGCGCCGATACACAACTTCCGTCGCGTCGGACAGCAGCAGACGAGTCCGCACCAGCTGAATAGAAACAGACCGACGGCGCCATCCAATCGACCATACCCGGAAAACGGTCTCTACACGGAGCTGCTGATGGAGAACCTGTCGATCACCGAGGAGGAGCAAAGCTTCTCAGACGACAGTGCCGAGTTCAACCACCACAGCTACACGTCGCGCCGACATGATCAGCAGCAACAACAACAATCGCAGTTTGAGCGACGAGAGAGACGAGGCTCGTACGGGAGCCTCTCGGACAACGGCGATAGCGGCGGCGGCGTGTTCCACTTCGAAGAGAGTTAACTGCGCTAAAGAGAAGATCGTCTTTGAACCCTTTGCAAACAGAAACCCGCGCATCCGACCCCAGTCAAATTGGTTAAAGCGGCCACCGGTCTGGCGTTTTTGTTCCTCTCCTGGCTTTGCCGCTGTCCATGACTGTAGCGTCCACAGGAGAGGCTCGCAATGGAGAGCGACAACTTTCATCCGCTATCAACAACTTGCGGTGCAAAGGCGATGTCTTGGCCGGTATGTTTGCGTGCTTGTCTCTGACTGAAATCCTTCTTCGCTACTAGCCTTGCAGTTGATGGTGGCACTCGAGGGCTCGCGTCCAGCATGTCGGCCCAGATCTGCATCAAATACACATCTACGCTTAAACGAGGTCACACGCCGCAAGACATTCATCAAACAGCCCCGTGCCAAACGCGAGGCGAGCCTTATTTGCTAAGAAGTCTTTAGAGCGCATCACGTCTTGATGCCAATGGCAAAACAGATCGCGAAGGTGGTGAAACTCAGATACCCCTCATGGTCGCTTCGGTTTTCAAAGCACACACGAGTGCCAAGCGAAAACTGTCGAGAGCACGCCTGACAACCGAGTCAACTCTGTGAGCTAGCAGTGTTCAAATATTGTTGAAGCTGACACAACAATTGCCCAGGGAGAGCTCACGACCCAGCTGAACGCAGGCTCGACGTAGAACATCAAGTCCTTGCTCACGCTCCGACTCATGCGCACGAGGTAGGACTTGACGAGCCCCTTGCACTGCTTCTCGACCATCTGCGTGTTATGTTGCTCCTGTAACATTGCGGAAGAATCAAACGATCCACGTCAACAGCATAGCGTCAGCTGATAGCAAACAAACACCCCTAGCCGATAAGCCCATCGTGCTGCGAACCTCTTTGAGCAGCCGCGCGTAGTGCTCGTGACGATGCATCGCCTTGGCAGCAAGCCGCAGACTCTTGTACTGCTCTGCCACCACCTTCTCGTGCTTGGTAAATGCCTCAATGCGATTGATGTGTGTGAGCAGAATGCTCGCATCGCTTATCTCTACAGTCACCACTCACTCTTCACTTGAACTCGATCCACGCTCTAGTCTTCAATTCTCCGTCAATTCAAACGCTTCCAATCACCGATGATTCAAACGCTTCCTGCAATCTCCAATCACCGAACTCCTTCAACTCCCTAGACTCTAACGCGCAGCATCAAAGCTCAAACGCGAAGTCCTCCCACTCCTTCTTCTTCGTCAACTCAAACGCGCAGCTTCCCGAAGCTCAAACGTGTAGTTCTTCACACTGTCACCAAATCACCGTTGGTCCAAATGTTTGAGCTCACCGAGGATTTAAACGCAGCGACACAACTTCAATCACCGCTGATTCAATCGGTTGTCACCTTTCAAATATGCCGAGGTCGCGAATGGAACATTGGCAGCGCAGTCGCACTCGTCTCGATCTCACCTTTGCATTGAGCTGGTAGAACCCACTCTGTGGATGACGCAGTTCTCAGTGAAGCCGCTTGCTGCTGCACCACTCATTTAGTCGAACGGACAAGCTCGTGTGTCCGCCTTCAAAGAGGTCGAATCCGTGGAGCACTTCGGTCGCCATGTGTCTTCATGCTGTGCCAGCTTCTTTCATTGCAGATGGTGCGGATAGCCAAGCGAGAAGCACTCAGAGGCCACAAGATAGTGACTACATGTATATGACCACTCCATCTGCATCTGCTAGTGGTCGTGTGGCATCAGTTGCGGCTATCAATACAATGGCGTGCTTTCTAGCGGTTGGTGTAACCCAGTCTCAAACCCGCGCTCTCTCTTAGCCGTTCCTACGCGCTGCCCGCGACTACCTGGAGGATGATTTTGCCACGCACGCGACCCGACTTTGGCACTTCCATGGCCTCCAAGAGGTCTTCGAACTGGTGCACTGAGTCGATTGAGATCGTGAGCTGGCCGGCCTCGACGAGCTTGATGAGCTCAATGAGATCAGCCTCGCCTCGCGAGAGCTATGTGGAACGTAGTGCCGATGGAGGACGGGTGCCTCACGACGCCCGAGTCGATGGTCACGAACACGCCCGTGTCCTTCTTGAACACCTTCTGCCCGGCGTCGTTGTGCGATGCGTCTTCAAAATCCACAGTCGTAGATGAGGTCGATCAAGTGCGCCTCGAGGGCGTCTGCCCACTTGTGCGTCGCGTGGTTGATCACTTGGTCGGCTCTAAAGGACTTGACGAGCTCCACATTGCGCGAGCTCGTGGTCGCAGCGGTGTACGAGGCACCAAGAGCCTTGGCAATCTGAATCGCGAGGCTGCCCGTGCTACTGCTTTCTCCGAGAATGAGCACGCGGTCACCCTTCTTGAGCTTGCCGTAGGTCACGAGCGCCTGGTAACTCGTCTGGCCAACGGATGGCAGATCGACTGCGTGGTCGAAGCTCAGATTCTTTGGCTTTAAGGCCATGTGCTTCATGTCCAGCACGAGGTACTCTGCGAAAGAGCCCGTCTCGCTGAAGAACGCCATCGCAATGACCTGATCGTCGGCCTTGAATTTGGTCACGTCGGTGCCGACCTCAACGAGCGTGGCAGCGACGTCAAAGCCCAGGCGGAACGGGTTCTCCTTGGTTAGAGCCGTGGACAGGATCTTCTCACCCATCTCCACAATTTTATAGTCGGCCGGGCTGAGTGCCGCAGCGTGAACTTTGAGGCGTACCTGGGTGGGTCCCAGCGGCTCCTGCGGGAAATCCATGCGCAGCTTGATCTCCTGGCCAGAACGTATATGGGACGAAAGATGAGGCGGTGACGAATGTCATCGTGATTGATGGCTGATGTAGATAGGTGACTGACGCGTGGCAAATTGAAGATTGACTTCTAGGTGCTGTCATTCCTAGAGTCATAAACAGTGAGACCATAACTCGGAAGTTTATGATTACCATCACTCGTCGCCGACACTCATCACGAAAAGCTCACGTGTATTGATCCTAAATTTCAGTAGTCAGCTCGAGAGCCTGTGAGGGATTGACATGCAATTGCCAGACACAAGCAGCAGTGGGTGGAAGCCTCAGTTCTCAGTTTCCTTGACGACCTGCAGTAGCGACTTGAAGCAGAAGCTGGCGGCGTAGTTCATACCGTCGACCACATCCTGTGGGACCGCAAGCTCGGACTTGTGCAGCTTCGCAAAGTGTGAGCGCACCAGCACAACCGCAGGGGGCTCCCCAGACATAGATGGATACGTGCGTAGGAAGATCGCGGCCGTTGTGTCCTGACGCAGTCGCGTATTGGGATTATATGGGTACAGCTCGTCCTGGTCCACAAAGTCGA
>JAASFV010000999.1:0-12301 GCA_023334015.1 Globisporangium paddicum
CAAGAACGAGCACCTCACTTGAGGTAGAGGAACGACGAGATGTTGATGTTGAGGACCGCGATCGTCATGAAGAGGAATGCGAGGAAGGAGCTGAACTTGCGCGCGTTGTCGAGCTCCACACCGCAGGCGATCTCCACTGCATACAAAGAACAAGTATTATATAGTGCACAAAACTGGTACTCCGTCAAAAGTGATGAAATAATGGTGTGTTTGATTGTGAGCCACCTCGTTGGGTTTTGCTCCATGGCACACCTAAAATGATGAAAAAAATACTTCGCTAAAAGGGCTTTTCAGTGGTACTTTCCGTGATGGAAAAAATCGTCTTTGGGATAAACTGGCATAGAAAACCTGAACTTCTCCAAAATCGTGCACTAAACTGGTCGTTTACCTTAAATTTACTTTTCTGTTCATGAAAAACCTATGTTTTTAGCATGTAAGAAATACTTTATGTCAACAGCCATCTTCTGTATGTTAGTCATCTTCTGACACTGTTTGAAGAAGAGAATCGATGTTGAGCAGCCGATCGCAATGGACTTGACTGCCGTGTCAAGCAGAGTTTACACCTTGGTTGAGTGAGGTAAGACCGACCAAGAAGCCTGGGCTCATTCGCGGTGGTCCAATTGGAGCTTGACGAGCAAGTCAGATGCGACCACCACCACCTGCGCTGATGCCTTATGAACCCTATAGACGTTGCATCCTGAGCCAGATCTGCTGTCACCACCATCAGTTGGAAAACATACAGTAGCTTCTGACTCACAGAGAGAACTCCAGCTCCTGTGCACATGTTCTACAATGACCATTCCATGGCAAATGCAATAGTCGCGTCTCATGACAACAAGCACTGTCACCAAGCCACCAAGGACCTTCACTCGTCAGTGTGTTATGCAAAGCTCACACAACCAAGCAAGAAAGTATCCATGAGCAGCAACCTGATGCAAACACAAACTGAATTTGGTATCAGGAGTGTGAGAGTGATGGTCTATTTTGGGTGAGTGATGGTCTCTATCCTCAAGATCTGATCCGGCGGGCCTTCATCCAATTGCTCTTGTCCTTCTTCAATTGACTCACTCGGTTGTGTGTCATTCCCCAATCTTCGGTCTCTCACTCACGTCGCCCACTCTCAGTCTTAGTGAGCTCTCTCCATTAGCTCTCTCCTCTCGAAAGCCCAGACAAGAATGCCTCCGTTCTCCACCACATCTCCGTCGTCGGTTTCGACTCTGACAGGCCGCCGTGGCCGCAGTAACACGACCTACGGCGGCGGCTCGCCAGTGCACAGCCAATACCAAGCGCCCATGCTCCAGATATCGACCAAGCCCACGTCGCCTCTGAGTATCTCGACCGTCACTACTACTGGCGGCGCGAATGCTCAGCACGCAGCGATCCCCAGCCACATGTTCTCGATCAACTGGGAGAACGTGCTCATGCCGAGCGCGTGGTTGGCTGCGCGCATGGGCGTGGACGCAAGCGTCCAGTCGCTCCAGAACGCGCAGCGTCTGCTGGCGCAGACTCCACAGCTCAAGACGCTCATGGCGGCCATCGAGGAGAACGTCATCCAGCTGCTCACGCAGGCTATGGCCACTGGCTGCGTCTACATCTTCAGCGACCGCACGGTCCAGTACGTCGAGCTCTCGTGCAGCGTCTTCTTCCCACGCTTGACGGCTTGTCTGAGGAGCGCCACGCACGGGGTCTTCGTCATCGGGATCCCGGATACGAGCTTCACCGCCGAAGAACTCGCCATATGGAAGGTCAACATCCTGCGCACGGTCTGCCAAGAGCGCATCTTCGCCGGCCAGGACCTCACCAAGGTGCACTTGGACCGATTCTCGCGCCGCTTTGGACTCGTTGCGCTCTGTGCGAGCGACTTGGATGTGAGTGCGAGCGACGGACTCGCCAAACTCACGCCCCTCGCGGTCACCAAGTGCGTCAAGGTGGCGCAGCAGGCGACTTCACTTGAGGATTTTGCCGCCCAGGTGCAGAAGCTCGCGAGGTTTGTGACCGAGGCGCTTGCGTTTAACGGTCCGATCCGCATTGCGTTCTAGGCTGCATACATATTTATCAGACAAGTGTATCCATTTTTCATCATAGCAGACTCATAACAAACACGTATTTACTTTAAGCGCCTTTGTTTATCATCACATCATTCGTGGTCGACGCTTTGACAACTGAATGGACGAATAGGATGGTCGATCTCCATCTATCCAGCGTTAGCAAGTCTCAGCTTCCACCTGGGACGTGGCGAGGATGTTCACAGTCAGGCAAGCAGCAGTCGCCATGAAGCCTCCCCTGTGCTCTACCACCGTCAGAGAGATCAGCCAAGGGACAGCAGCCTGGTGTTTGATACGGTCAGCTTTGGGACCGCGGAGCTAGGCCAAGACGAGGTCCGTTTCCTGGAGCAGTCGGAATCTCATCGCCATGACTTTCGCGTACAGATGCTTGCGCTCGCGCCCACTGATGCCGCGCTTCGTGATGCAAACCCGTGGCTTGATGTTGATCATCTCGACTCAATTATGGCAGCCAGGGTAATGGCCACCCATCGCGCCGCCGCTGCAATTGCTTCAGCCGCGACTACCACATCTAGTCACACTGCCGTGGAGCACCTGGTTGATGTTGAAGATGCTGTTGGCAACGTTGACGCTCCCCCCGGTTGCACTGATGAACGCAGTGAATGCTGCCGCTGTCGAAGACGCCGGATTTGTTGAGCGCGTCATCAACCAAGAAGGGCGGCACCTGCGCATTTATCAAGCGGCAGGTCCGTACCTCCGTCTCGACGCTGCAGATGTCTTCGACGGCGCGCATCTGTCGAATGGACTGCTTTATCACACGACGGAGCCTTGATTTCTCAACTTGTGGCAAATTTTACGCAAAGTTGAGGCCCTTCGCTGATGACAGGATCTCGCAAAGACGCCATCTTCGTTTGCACGTGAAGCGCTGGCTTGCGAAGTGCCTGTATATCAAGCGATTCTCCCCATGCAGCAAAGCAGACACATCACAGGCACGCATTTACCTCGAAAGTCATTGTTGATCATACGTCACTTGCTATACAATTGGAGACACGGAAGGTGGTCGATCAGGAGGGTGAGGTGACCGCGTTTTCTACGAGTTAGTCGCGGATCGGCAGGTTGCGCTTGACGTTGGTGATCAAGCGCTGTGCGAGCACCACGTCGCTTGAGACGACGAGCAGCCGCGTCTTGCCGGTCTGCACCTGGAACTCCATGCCCAAGAGCACGATCTCGCCTGAGCCGCCGCGCAGCCGGCCAGCGAACTTGCACTTGCCCACGTTGGGTGTCATGTTGTTGATCTCGTACACCTGCGCCACGTTTGTGTCCTGGACCACAGCCTGCACGAGCAGCTCGAGCGCCACGGGCACGGGCAGGAAGAAATCGCTCGTGTGCAGCGAAGACGCGTCCGCCATTGAAATGCGCTGGCCAAACTCCTCTAGGCTCATCTGCTGCGGCGCCAGGAGCTCGCCCGAGACGGGCGCCAGCTCCACCTCATAGGTCTCCTCGTTGGTCACGACCTCTAGCGTGATCTTGTCCAGACGACCGCAGAAGTCCACGTGCAACTGAGCCATGGATGGCGTCCCACCGGGGAATAGCACGGGGATCTCCGGGAATGACATGACCTTCTGTTGCTGCTGCTGGTTCTTGGCGACCACTTGGATCCGCGAGATGGGTGCGTCCGACGTGTTGGAGATCCAGAGCTGCACGAGGTTCATGCTCGGCGAGTACATGGACGGCTGACGCAGGAACGAGTACTGGATGTCGAGGCCCTGGCCCGTGAGTGACGACAGCAGCTCGCGCTTCACCGCCGGGGACGTCGATGTTGTCGCCATGCTCAAGTTCATCAGGTCGCCCAGCAGACTGTTGCCATTGTTGCCGCTGGTGTTCCCATTCGTGCCACTCGGACCGAACGACTGGTTCCCAAACGCATGAGGGGCAGGATTAGCTCCTGGCGTCGAGTCCAGAAAGTTCATCGGGTCAAAGAGGTCCATGGGCTTGTTCTTGGACGCCTGCGGCTTCTTCTGGGGAGACACGGAGGCCACCTTCTTGGCCTTGTTGCGAGTCTGGCGGCGGCGACGGCGTTCAGCCTCTGAATCTTCCGAGGACTCGTCGCTCTCGTCCTCTTCAGAGCCCGATGCGCCGCTCTCGGATTCCGATCGAGAAGACTCGGGTTCCGAGTCTGACTCGCTCCTCTCCTCGTCGCTGCTATCGTACTCGGAGCTCGCATCTGATCCAGACTCGGACCCAGAGCCCGAGCCATCGGACGAGCCCGAACCGCTGCCCTCTTCCTCGCTGTAAAAGCCACTGTCCTTCTTGTGTTTCTCCTTCTTGGTTGGTTTGGAGCCACGACGGCTGTCCTCGCGAGTGCGGTCGTCATCAGCGTACGACGACGACTCGTCACGTAGCGAGCTGTCAGGCTTCGATGTTCGCCAGTGAGGCAGTGGCGCGTACCCTGGGACGCTGTGACGCACAATATCCGAGAGTGTGCCCAGTGTGAAGCGGCGCTTGGTCTCCTCTTCGCAACCAATCAGTGGCGCGGGCTTCTTGCTCGCAAAAAGCTTGTGCGGGTTCACGATGTTTGCATCGCCCGACAGTGTCGCTCGAATCAGGCGAGCGCGGTCGCGGACATCGTACTCCGTGTCGAACTTGCACAGCTCAATGACATACTGGAGCAGCAGCTGGATCGGGCGCCTCTGCGGTTCACGAAGGCCGAGCTTGACCGCCAAGTTGAGCAACTGGATGCGCACCTCGGTGGCTTCGTCCGAGAAGTTCTTGACGAGCAAACGCAGAGACTCGGCAGCACATGTGGTCGCGTTGCCCTCGTCGTTGAATTCGCCCAGCATCCACACGATCGACGCGCGCGCCGAGGCGCTCGTCACGCGACCTGTGACCATCATCGCTGCGAGCGAGCGCACGACGCGTAGGCGGTCCTTCTCGATCGTCTGCTGCTGCAGTAGCTGGCGAATCACGATGACGCTCTCAGCGACGACCTGCTCGTTGGACGAGCGCACGAGACGCATGAGGCCGCTCAGACAGCGCTCAGCGACCGACGGCATCGCGTCCGCAACACGCCCCAGCGCGCGCACGGTCATGGTCACGAAGGACTTGTCCACGTGGCGCACGTAGGCCTGGAACTCGCGCAGGATGACGCTCACATTGTCGTCTGTGACGAGCGCCGTCATGATCTCAAGCTTGAGCTTGCGCGCGTAGGCCGGATCGGTCGCGCGCACGAAGAAGTCCTGGAGGAACGGGCGGAACATGTCCGGGCGCGATGCCGCCATGGACGAGATGACTGAGAGCACGACGTACTGGATCTCGCGCTGGCTGCGCATGATGCGCACGAGCGACTTGCCGATGAGCGTCGACGTGGCCACGCTCAGCGTGCCGCAGTAGTAGTGCAGCGTCGCGACCGCGAGCACCACGGCGCTGTTGCGCGACTTGAGCAGCGGGATCGACGAGCGCAGCAGCAGTCGGTGGTCCTCGTCGAGCTCCTCACCGCCGCCGATGCCGCTCGCCAGCGCATCACTGCGGAAGACCGAGCCGACGGACGGCAGTGCCTCGCGCTTGGTCGAGCCGCCGGTCGAACTACCGCCGAGATGGAACGGCGATTGCTGGAAGCCACTGCTGTTGTTGCGCGCCTTCTTGTCGTCCGAGTCCGAGCCGTCGTCGTCGGAATAAAAGCCGCGGCGCACCTTGCGCTTGGCAAACATGTCCTTGACGCTCTTGCGCTTGTCGCCGTCGCCGCCTTCCTGGAAGAGCTGCGGCGACTGGAACTGCTCGTGGCAGTAGCGGATGAGCACGTTGATCGTGACGGCCTGGCCCCACTCGTCGAGGTCGGCGAGCAGGTGACACATCTTGCGGAACGGTCGATGCAGCAGGTCGAGCCGGTCCGGACAGACCTCGACAAGCGCCTGCACGGCACTGCCGAGCACCATGGTGGACGCGTCGTTGAGCAGCTTGCCGATGATCTCGGCGAGCACGTCCTTCTGCTCCGGGTCGACCACGAAGACCTTGCTGATCGCGTTCGCCGCGCACTTGCGCACGTACGCAGACGAGTCGGCCGTGCACTTGCGGATCGCGATGAGCTGGATTTGCAGGATGTCGCGCACGCGGATGCTCGTCATGACGCGCAGCGCGAGGGCGCGGATGAGCTGGTTCGGGTCCGCGAGGTCCTTCTGGAAGCTGTTGATCGAGAGCAGCGCGAGTTCGCGGCACTGCGAGTTGGCGTCCGCGTAGTGCACGAGGTACATGTACACGAGCTTCTTGACCTCGACGGACGCCACGATCACGTTCTTAACCACGTCGGCGAAGAACATAGACACGTCCTCGCCCTTGGAGATGCTCGCGAGTAGCGCCTTCATGGCCTCGAGCTTCTCCGAGTGTCCCGCGACGCCCAGCTTGTTGTCCAGCAGCTTGCGGATGCGGTCCCAGTTCATGCTCTCCTCGAAGAAGTGCGCGTCGCCCGAGATGCCGCGCATCGCCATCGCTCTCCTGCGCTCGTGAAGAGGCTCGTGTGGTGGTGGTGTGAGCTCTTCAGGGAATGAATTTGGGAAAGAAAAAATCTTTTTGATGGCCTGGTTATGGACATCCTACCAAATAGCATATTCGTTCTGTCCCAATTCATGGTGGTGGTTGAACAATGGCTCACTCGGCACGAGAGCCTGCGTTGGTAGCGTTGCCAGTCGCAGGTCTATCGGATGCTGCATCTGCCGTAGTAGCCAGCAATCCTGGTAAGGATAACGAACAAGACGGTCAAGACATACCAAAGCGCACCGACAGCATTAAACTGAGCGAGTCCCCCACATCCGCAGGCACCAGAAGCTCCTCAGACTCATCTGTGAGCTCTTCAATCCCACTGATGCTGCAGAAGTACCTTGATGCAAACACTGCAGAACCAGTGAGCTCACCGCTGCTACTTCTGCAACTGACCGACTGCTGCGTCGCCCCCGAGTCCGTCGCGTGCCTCGCAGAGTTCATCTCGTAGATCAACACCAACCTGGTTCGGCTCAGGTAAACAAAGAGCCTCTCACTGAGCTTTAACATGTGTTGACTAGCCTTGATAAATATCACATGTGCATTCTCCTTGTGTGGTTTAAATCGTATTTCCAGCTTGTCCAAGAACGCGATCGGACCCAGCGGGCTGGCACTGCTGGGCAAGGCGCTTGTGATGAACAACTCGCTGCAGTTCCTCGAGGTCGACGCATGTGAACTCATCGAAAACCCTTTTCGTCCGCAACTGAGTGGGCTGCTGGCGCTCTCGAAGGGCGTCCAGAGCGCGCGTTCCAGTTTCCGCTACATCAGGTTCGTCCATCTAATACTTTTGATACCATTATTGATACTTTTGCTATTGTCGCGAATAACGACCTGCAGCCCGAGGGCTGTCGCATCCTCCTGGGCGCGCTCGCGTTCCACCCGATGCTCACGGCACTGGATGGCTCGAGCAACATGCTGAGCCCTTTAGCGATCGGCAGGGCTACTTTGCGCTCTCGTACCTGCACCAGGACAACCCACTGCCTAAGCAAGCGCTGCCAGTGCTGCGAGAGGCTCTCGTGAATTCTGCCATGACGAAGTCGCACCCGATCCCTGCAGAGGTCTAATGATTCAGCGAGTGGTAAGGAGTGGCGATAACCAGTTGACCCCACCTCCGTCGGCCACATCCCAACTGATGGGATTCAACTCAATCTGGCTCGAATGACACACCTGAGTTTCGTCAAGGAGACTGGCTCAGCCGCATAGCGAGCAACTATTTCCGTTGACATCCACGACAAGTTGAATATCTATTTCAGTGAGCTGACCGTCTCTCATGGCAAACAACTTGATCGATCACTCGCCAAACGCTCAAGTGGAGTGTCAGAAGCGAGTCATGACAGCAAAAGTCCAAGTGCTGGATGCCGTTCTCCCAACGCGAGAGATCACAGTTCAGACCGCGGCTATCCGCTTGGCCGCTGCTGACGCGCTCGTGACCGTGGTGACGGTCATCCGCAATGCCATTCTGTGCAGCGGCGTCGCCTGGACTGCCAACCTGTGGTTCAGCGAAGTGAATCTGTTCTCATCTGCGCCACTGCGCGATCAGTCGTACACATCGGTGATCGCCTCCGACGTCGTCATGTGCCACGTGCTATCCTCCGGCATGGTCGTCGCGGTCCTGACCCAAGTCCTGCACTCGCAATACGTCGCAGCCAATCCGACCCGAGCACCGTCGACTTGGTCATGCTTTGTGAAACTCACCAGGCAAACATTGCTCCAGTTCCTTGCGACGCTGGCGCTCGTCGGACTGCTGGTGTACCTGCTGAGCCTTGCGCCACCAAGCGTCCGGCCGTTCAAGCTCGAACTCTACGTGGGCTGTCTGCTTAGCCACGTGTTTATCTGCTACGCTGACTTGGCAACGCGACAGCTGATCCGACTCGAAGCCTTCGTGAGACGACGGACTGTTAATACGCCAACGGGTCCGACTTTACCATCGCCAAGGCGCCGCCCCAGGTCCTCATGCGCCCGGTTCTGGCGCCACTACGTCTCAACGTTCTCTATGACCATGTTCGCGCTTCTCGCAGGCGTATCAGTACACTTTGCCAAACAGATCCGGTCTCTCGAGTCCCAGACCGACCTGCTCTTCTTCACGTGTGGGAGCACGTGCTTCAAGATCTGCATGCAGGAATTGGCGAAGCGAGGCGCACTCAAGTCAAAAGTCCGCGACATCCGTGTCATGTGCGTCTCGATTGGGATCCCCACTGTGCTCATCGACACCCAGACGCGGCTCGTGATCCAGCGGATTCGCACCACGCAGGGGACAAATGCAGGCACGCTGCTCATGGCTGTCATCGAGATCGTCATGCGAACCTCCAAGCTCGCGCTCGTGAAGTGGGAAGTAAACCACCGCCAACGTGTTGAGCAGCCTAGTTCGCCCATTGTAGCCTCGCTTGCGACATCATCTCGAGTGATCATCGCCGCCACAACAGAGTTCTTGCGATGGGAGCGAAGCCTCTGGAAACTCTACATGGCCGAGGTGTACGCCGATATGGCGGCCGAGTACATCGCGATTGGCTGCTCGACGTCGATCCTATTCTTCTACCGGTCTCACCCAAAGTACCAGCTGAGCCCAACAGAGTTGACTGTGCCGACGGTGGCTACTAGTACTCAGCTCACAACGCTCGCGGTGCAGATCGCAGTTGAAATGGTCGTGGATTTCCTCACCTGCACGCTTGAGATCAGTCGAGGCATGCAGTTCCAAGAGCTGCGGAGACACAACGCGTTCATTCTGACGTTCTTCGTATACCTGGCGATGCTCAACATCCAGCTCTCGTCAGTCGTATACCTCACCACCACTTAGAGACTGAGCAACGCTCGGAAATTCAGATATTATCGGAAATTGTCAGATATCACCTCCCGATTTCCATCATCCCCGAATATGTCGAGTTATTGAATATGTCGCTTTCACCTACTTCATTTTTTAAAGCTAGGCAGCTCCGTAAACTTGTTCTTCTCCGGTACGGGTGGCAACGCCAAGTTGATGGACTCTGGTCCGAGTTGTGTGTTGAAGGAGGGCAAAGATCAATATCGCGAAGGAAGTGGCTTTAGGTCTTTTGAGCCCCTGGCGGGGTAAACGACCATCACTCCTACCCGATTTATATTCGCTTGCGATGTGCATCATCAACATCACCAGCAATTGTGCCTGCTTTGTTTCGTGAAACGTGCTTTGAACAACAGCAGTTGCTCTTAAGAACTCCGAAATGGCTTCTCATAAGACTAGTGGACGTCAATTCTCACCTCATTCATAGAAACCGCTCACTGCGTAATTATAGTTGGAATTTAGTCCAATTTGATCTTCCACAAAGAGCACCAACCATGCCTTTAGGACTCACTGGAGCCTCAACAAAGTGAAAGAGAGACTGCAAGTGCTACCTACGCATGGCTGGCGATGAAGCGAGATGCCCCCCGTGCCGACAGCTTAGCGACTCGAGCACGGACTCTGAAACGAACTGTCTGGCGCAAGTTCACGACCGCAGTTCACCCTCTTCCCAGCGCCGCAAGCTCTGTATCAGCAGCTCAAGACTATCGATGGATGTCGTCGTGGTCCCTGCAGAGCCTCGAGGTGCTAGCCGGGCTTTCCAGACACCTCGAGAGCGGCCAGCAAGCGGTAGTCCGACACGAAGCACGGCCAGGTCCACCACAACTATTCGTGAATAACGCCACCACGACCGTGCGATCAAGACTTGGACGGCGATTCCGATATCAAGTGTGGCTCCAGGCATTCCAGACGCTCTCGATCCTACTGCCCAACACGCTCGCCTGCATCGCGTGCGCGTGGCTTCTCACCTTCCTCTTCGCGTTGGGGAACGTATTCTCCGGACGCTCAGTGGCCACACAATCGGACTTTGAGTTCTACGCAGCGGTTGCGTTCCTGGGCCATTTGGTCTTCTACGCAGCGACCCTCACGGTGCACACGCACGTACTCGTGCCCATGCAGTTCGTGCAGCTCCAGCGCACGAAGAACCCACGTGTAACGGTCTTCTTTTGCCTTCGCCGGCTGCTGCGACACACATTTCTCGTGTTCCTTGCGTCGACTGTGCTGCTCGGCGCCTCACTGCTGGCGTGCGACGCAGCCTCGTCCACAATAAAGGGATGGAAGCTCGAGTACTACGCGTGCGCATTCTTCGCCCATGTGTACACGTCGAGCGTCACAGTTGCCGTGCGTCGCATCTTCCAGCAAGAGACCGTCCAAGGCCAGAGCGTCAGCCGAAATACCAGCAGCACTTCGACAACTCGCTGGTGCTCGTGTGCATCCTTCATGAAGGCCGCTATCAAGACCTCGGGCAAGTTCGTGGCGGGCGTCTCAGCTGGGATCTACGTCCAGCTCGCGAGTCGGTACACGATCACGGGCTCGTGGGACTTTGCTGCGTACACGCTCGGAAGTTTGCTGTTGAAGATAGTGATCAAGAAACTGGCCAAAGTCGGTGTCAGGAAGCTCAACGTGAAGGACCCTCGCAGCATCTTTGCCGCCGTGGGCATCCCCACAGTGCTCATTGACACTCAGGTGCGTGTTATGCTGCAGCGCGGCCAGAGCGCCAAGTTCACGGTGCTGTGGACCATCGGCATGGCGGTCTTTGAGATTGTCTCGCGACTCGTCAAGGCCATCACCATCAAGCGGCATCTACAGGGCAAGGAGGATGCTATGCTGCGTGCAGTATCCACCACCCCCGCCCAGGTTACGACACCACCCTTGGTTAGGCAGTCATCCGCGCCACGCCTCTTGTCCATGGTGGCGCTCACCAAGGCCAGAGATTCCACACGCGTGGCGTCGACTGTAACGTCGCCGTTCGTCGAGTTCGAGAGGTGGAAGAGGCACGTCTTGGCGTTCCAGATCGCCGAGTCGTACGCCAACATGTCGGCCGAGTACATCGCGATCGGCTGCTCGACGTCCATCCTGTTTTTCTACTGGAACCACCCAAAATACGAGCTTAGCGGGGTACATGCGGTCAGCGGCATCATTAACAGTTCATCCTCGGCCCCCTGGTCGCAAGGCTACACGATTTGCGGCCAGGTCCTGGTCGAGATCTTTGTGGATTTCGTTTCCTGCGCGCTCGAGATCAGTATCGGCCTCGACTTCCAGGCGATCCGCAGGTTCCGCGGGTACCTGGGCCTGCTCTTCACGAGCATCGTGGTCATGAACATCCAGGTTTGCGCACTGCTCTACTTTAGCGATTGGTAGCTCTTCTTAGCGGTGGACGACTAACAGGTGTGAGAGAGCATACTCAACAGAGAGCGAGGTTATACTCGGTTTTGAGATCGCGTTAGCGCCCAGCAGGAAATCCCAAAGCCCTAGTAACGCCCCGCGATCTCATTATTTGGATATAATCGCGATCAGCTCCTTGTGGCTGAGCGCACATGCAAGCGCTCAGCAAAAAGATCACCAGGCTTCAATGTTTCAGCTGGAGCGAGAGAAAACGCGCTGCACGGACGCGAGTGGTGGCGTTTTAGCGACGTCCACCACTTAGTATTCGCCGTTTGCTCTGCCAAAGCCCAAGACTTCGCTCAACATCGTCCACCCACTACAAGTTGCAGTTGCTGCCAACCGACGTCCCGTTCTCCACACAAAGTCACCAAAGATCCCACGAAGCCTGGAGGCCCGAACTAGCATCTCAAACGGTCACCGAACTCTAGTTCCACGCAGAGCTGGATCGCGAATGCGTATCTCTATTCACCAGATGTCGAGCGCCAGCAGCCCTCCAACCGCATACCGTCGGCAATTCCACTCTGACGTCTGGCTCCAAGCGCTCCAGGCCCTCTCGATCCTGCTGCTCAAC
>JAASFV010001000.1:0-12278 GCA_023334015.1 Globisporangium paddicum
ATCATCGAAGGAAATCTGCGAAGAGATTTGCCGCGAGATCGTCAAGGTCGTCCTGTCGGAGCACCAGCTTCGCTGCGAGGCCATCGTGCTGCTGCGCCAGAAGACAATCCCAAAGACGACGAGTGGCAAGATCCAGCGCAGTGCGGCCAAGTTGATCTACTTGGCAGAAAGTTTGCCAAAGCCTGTTTTCGTGCACACGTCCAAGTTCAACAACCGTCCACGAAGGTTTTCATATAGTTGATTGGGGAATGAGAATTCGAACCTGCAGCACTATTCGAAAATACGTTTTATTCAAGAATACGATTTTGCAGAGAACCTGCCCTAACAAATCGGAGGTCGTTTCATATTTCTAACGGAGGTTATACTAGAGTACTCCAGGGAATCATGGATTCAATATTATAAATCTCTCCGCTCACTTGGCTTCACTCGGGCCACGTGCAGGACCCGCTATAAACTCTTGGCACGCGACCACGTCACTGATCTTGGAGCCGCACTGCTTGCACATGACCAACAGACAGTGAATACAGAGTCCATAGCACAGCGGCTGGTCAGCTTTGTTCAGTGCACAGGGCTTTTTCTTCTCCTCTGCGATGATGTGGATGAGGACGCGATTTAGGACAAGATGAACTGCATTGAGTGGTGATTGCGCTCTTGTCCTCCATCCCGTTCATCATCGCGCTCAGCAGTTTGGAGGTAAAACGCAAACTGCTCACGTGGATCATTCGATGACGGCGACGGTGACCGCAGCTCTTCTGGCTTAGTACCAACAGCATCTCGCTGTTTATCAGCCGAAGCCACACCACCTGTGTCGACAATGGCCATGCGCTCGAGCCCGCTAATGATGCTCTCCTCCGCGATCACTGCGGTGCCCATGAGAGACACCACATCCTGCGGGTTGTATTTTAGGATCCGTCCGAAGGCGTCCGTCATGTCGACATCCACGTCCAGACGCGAGATCTTCTGGGCGCTATTGACGTAGAACACCATCTCTGCACTCGTCACGATCTTTTCGCCAATGAGCTTTGCTACAAGTGACTCATCCGCTAGTGCTGAGGGGAACACGGCAGCGATCGTCTGTCGCGAGAGTCGCCCGTGGTTGTTGATGACGCAGCGCACGACGCAGCTCTCGTCGTCGCTCGACATGACCTCGAGCGTCACGAGGTCGATGAGCTGGATCTGGAACAGTTGCGTGTGCAGGCGCCACTGCTCGACGAACATGTCCATACCGAAGCGTGTTACGCCCAGATGCATGTCTACATCCATGCACGCGCCCATAAAGTCGCTGTGCTCGCGCTTGGTCATGTCGAGTCCGTGGCGGTACGTACTAAAGTAGTGGCGGATGAGCATGGGGCTCGAGCCAATGGGCGCGCCCCGCGTCAACAGGCGCTTGGACTGAAGGAAGTGACGCTGCATGGTCAGCACGTGAACTTGCTGCCTGAGGTCGTTCACGTCGAGCGTGAGGTTGTACAGACGCGAGTCCTGCGCGAGCCGCACGGCGTCGTCCGCGAGTTCGCGCGGCGTCTTCTTGCGGATGCGCTTGCGCTTCGCAAACGCCAGTGGCGTCGTCACGGCCACGGGAGCCATGCCAACACTACCAGTACGTGGAGATATTGGGTTGGCAGCTGCAGGAGTTAACTTGCTTGGACGCTCTCTGGCATGCCCCGATGCCTCCATCTCGAGCTCGTCCACGCCTTTTGGCTGTGGATCCATGGGAAGCTGATCAGGTGCATGCTCAGAAATGATGGGAATTCATAGTTAATTATGAAATATGTTGAATTTATTTGTGAAGAAATCAATTGAGTTTGCAGAATTTGCTGATAAACTAGACATTATTTCTGAAACATATTGACTCTTGCTCTAAAAATATTTCGACATGTTTTAATTACAAGTCAAATTTTGAGTCTTTTGTGTTCATTTGAAATGGGTTCACAAAATCTTGCACACTCACAAAGTCTCACTCAGCTCCAGCCATCATGATCTCAGGACAGGAGGTAGTTGAGCGAGTGGTGGTTCACAGACTGCGGCTCATCGTCTGCTTCTCTGTCTTGATTGGCCTCTGTCTCGCTGCCTTGAGGCGCAGCCTCGAGCTCAATGTCCATGAGCTCTTCGACGTGCTCGAGGTTCCCAATCATGCTGCCCTCCGCGATCACGGCGTTGCTCATGAGTGCCGCGGCCTCGAACGGATTATGGCTGAGCAGCTCGCTAAAGCCGCCGACAATGTCCGAGTCCACGTCCAGTCGCGTCATGAGCTGGTCGCAGAAGAAAAGCAGGATCTTCACGGGGAAGTGCAGCTCGCGGCCGACGAGCTTGGCGACGAGCGGCTCGTTCGCGAGCGCCGACGGGAAGAGCTTGGCGAGCGTGTTGCGCGAGATGCGGCCGTGAAATATGCACATGGTCTGCACGATGCAGCTCTCGCGGTCGCTCGCGAGGATCGTCGTGGCGCCCAGCGTGAAGCCGTGCGAGTTGAACGACTCGTTGTAGCGCACCCACTGCGCGAAGAACATCTCGATGCCAAAGGCCGAGTTACCGACGCAAAAGTCGGGTGCAGTCACGGCCTTGATGGACGTGAGTGGCTTGCGATTGCCCGGCGCAAAACCCGTGCACACGACGAAGAACTCGCGCACGGTCTTGAGCGCCGAGCCTGTCCCGTCGAGCGTCGTGAGGAACCGCTGCGTGAAGAGTAGCGTCTGCTGCACCATGAGGTCGCGCACGTGCTGCTTGAGGTCGTTGACGTCCAGCACGAGGTTGTAGATCCGCGAGTCGCTGCTCTACTTGCTCTTTGCGTCCTGGAGCTGCTTGAGCGTCAAGCGCCGCACGCGCCGCTTGCGCTTGACGACCACGGCCGCGGCGGCGCTCTGCGGCTGCTTGCCACTGCGCTTGGGGCCTCGTACGGCAGCATTCCTTCCTGCAGGCACCTGCGCCGCGAGGGCGAGCGCTCAACTGGGTGCATGGAGCATCGCTTCTTCTTCGTAGCTGCTGACAACTTGGGAACTGGTCATTCAATATTCGAAGCTTCCATTTTCGGGCGTGTTCATGATCGCAGATTATCCACTTTTTTGTTCGACTTAGTGGAAAAGTCGGCTGTTTTTTTAGAGATGGCTACATTGTCAGGAAGATCGCAACAATGTTCGTTCATCAGAGTGAAGAGCTCGCAGTCGAGCAGCTTTCGCTCTCTTCGGGTGCCTGAAGGCCCATGAACGTAGTCGTAATCCTCTTGAGCCAACTCTAACGTTGCTATGGTATACTTCTAAGTATTATTTTCTATGGGCTACGCTACTGGTTCTACATCACTCTCGACAAACACGGCGAATAAAATTGTTGCTCCCGAGACAATACCTCCCACTGGTTCCTCAGTGCTTGTGCGCTTGCTTGTTGGTGAGCAGCGCGGCCTCGTGCGCGTACTGAATGATCTGCTTCTCGATGTTAGCGAACGGCAGGCTCTCCCAGCTCGTGAGGTTGAAGTGCACGAGTGCCTCTGGCTCGGCACCGTAGCACGACTGGAACTCGCGGAAGAGCGGCGCGCTCGACTGGATGCCGATGATGTACTTCTCCGTGATCTCGTCGTAGCTGATAATCGGCTTTGGCGACTGACCAGTTGTTCTCTTCTCTTCGCTCCCCACGTCGCTTGAAGCTGACGGAGCCAGCCAGTTGAAGGTTTGCAGGTGGGTCCAGTACGCCTCGTCCATCTGGTTCACGCGGCCGTTGAGCTTCTTCGCGTTGCGATGCAGGAAGAGCACGTCGCCGTTCATGTCGTACTGCACCATCGTCATGCCGCAGAACTTGCCTTCGCGCACGACTCCCGCAGCGCCAGGTGGGTACGGAATCATGTGGAAATCCGTCTTGGACTTGAGCCACGCGAGCCGGAACAGGTCTTTGTCACCGTGTGCGAGGATGAGTCGGTCAAAGTGATTGGGCCGGTGGAACGCGTAGAACTGGAGCACTTCCATGGCGACCGCGCTCTTCCGGCGGTTGATCAGGATCTGTCCGCTCTCCTGCTCAAACATGTTAACAAAGTCCATGTCCACGAGCTCCCAGATGAGCGAGAGCTCGTGGATGTTGAAGATCGTCTTCTTCGGGTGCCAGAAGTCGGGCCAGAATATTGCGCTCTTGGTTGCAAACTCCTTAGAGTGGAACAAGAACGTCGGGTCTCGCACAGGGACATTGTCGGCGTCCAAGAAGAGCACGTTCTCGAAGTCCGAGTTGTAGATCGCGTGAATCTTGGTCGTGAAGCCCGTGATCGTCGGGTCCTTGATCATCTTGACGACCACGGGGCCGTAGTTGGCCTTGACATTCTCGAGAATATCCGTCTTCTTCGGGTTGCGCGCCATCTCGGACTCGAGCACCCAGAGCTCGATCGGCAGCACGCAGTTGAAGGACCGCAGTGTGCGGATCGTCGCGTAGGCGCTCGTCATGAGCTTGGGGTACACCACCATGACGATCCCATTCCCTCGTCCCTGCGCACCCTGCAACGAACGCAGCGCCTTGTTTGTCGCCTGGTCGAGGATCTCCTGACTCTTGAGTCCAAAGTTGGCAAAGTCGGCCGCGTTCGTACACGAGAAGCTCACGTGGTCGCGCACACTGGAGCAGTTGAGCTGCATGACGCGGAAGTGCTCGTTCGTATCCGTGTCTACCATCTCGCAGTAGCCGGATACGCCGCCCGTGAGCAGCTGGTTGCACGCGTGGTCTTGCTCGGGCTCGCGCGCGCCATAGGGGCCGCAGCTGCCCGTCTGTTTCCAACCGAGACACTGCAGGTTGGGTCGAATACGTCGCGGCTGCACCTTGCGGAAGTCCAGTGCATGGATCGCCATGATGGTCTCATATTCGGTCGCCTGAATATTGAAGAGCTTTTTGGCTGACTCGAGGATCGCCTGCAGCCTTGCGACCTCGGACTGCGCTGTGTCGCGCAGGATCTGCAGCCGCTTGAGCTCCTTGGCGTGGTCATCCACCGTCCAATCAGCGCGGTCTTTCTCTGTGAACGGCGCCAACGCGGCGGAGATCACAGCGGCCACGAGCTCGTCCTGGTTGGCTTTCGCGTCGAACGCGCCCATCGTCGGCGGGGTTGCCTCGACTTTCTTCGGCCGTGCAGCCTGACCTGCTAGCCGCGCCACGTCCGCTGCTGTCAATTGCGCCGGCTCTTCTGTCTCCGCCAGTGGTGGTGCTGTACTCCCAGGCGCCTGCGTCACGAGTTTATTTCCAAGCGCTGGCTGCTTGGTGTTCGCTAGTGTTCCTGGCTTTTTCGTCCTCGGAGGCTGGCTGGTGATGCCCAAGAGCCTGTTGATCGCCGCGAGCTCCTCTGGTGGCAGCGATTGGCGTTCCGCATCGTTTATCAGCACCGGCAGCCGCGCGTCGCCATTCGCTCCCTTCGCACTCACGATTGCACCATGGGCGTCTTGCCCATTTCCGCCTTCGCCACTGCTCTCAACGCCGAAGAACACGCACAGCGCAAACGCGTAGAGAAGTAGCGCCGCTGCGACCCACCACTTGATGGTGCGCGTCGAGAGCCACCGAACCAACTGGCGCAGCGTCGGCTCGGTGTCTGCGAGGCTGAACGCGCCGCCGCGCGCGTAGCCGTCGCGCCGCCCCATCCTGCGCGCGTCTCTCTGTGTGAGTGTGGTGAAGATGCAAATGAGTGAAAGACGCTGGAGCCACAGGAGAACAAGGAGAGCGAGACACAAGACACACACACGCGTGCGCTTTCTGTGGATCGAGAAGGCGACGTGTGCAACGCGACTGGCAATGCGCTTCACGCGCTATCCCCCTGTGTGTCAAAGTCGGTTCAGTGGCAATTCACTCTCGATCGTACAGTTGAATCCTCGATTAGTGGCTCCTTCTAAAAGCCTGTCATATACGATACCCTTGTAAAAATGATTGGCATGAAAACGGATAATCGATCGTAAAAGGACTGTGAAAATGAATATGAGGAGGGCTCGTACCTAAGCGGAGAGACACAACAAACTGAACACTTTATTTTTCGCAGGGGGTGGCCACCATCAGGACCAACACTGCCGGACGACACCATCGAGATTGATTATGACCTGAGTGCCATCCACAAGCTTATCGCTCTTGTATTATTCTTATCATGGTACATACGGCACTCGCTTTTTTCTACTGCGCCACGCTCAGGTCTCGTCGCGGCCAGGGTGACGCGACTCAGTCTCTTCTTCTGCGTCTACCTGCATCTCCACTGGCCCTCGAGAGACCTGCGTTTCTCCGTCTTCGCCATCGTCGTTCACTGTGTCATCGTGGCTCAGAGGCGGCGGCGTCGCAGCGTTGACGTCCTCAGTAGGACTTTTCTCCACAGTGGCAGCTTCCTGAGGCTGCTCTACGACAGGGACGGCTGCAGATGGAGCAGCAGGAGATGCGACCGCAGGAGTCGATTCTGGCAACGCGAGCGGGTCCGTCTCAGCAACACTTTCTTCAGGAATGGCCGGATTGGCTGCTGTAGATGGACTGGGCGACTCCTGCTGCGCCTTGCTGGCTTCGGTGCGGTTTAGAGATTCCTTAGGCTCGTCGACCACCGCCGAGTCCTCCATACGATCCTCCATCTGGGCAGGGGCGAAATTGTCGTTCTCGACGGCCACAAGCTCGTGCTGCGGTTGTTCCTCTTTAATCTCGACTGCTGGATTGTCGTCCGGATGCTCGTCAGTGAGCTCTTCGACCTGCAGCAGTGGCTTAACGAGTCGATCAGCTTCAGACTCTGTACTTGCTTCTTGCAGCAAAAGAGCTGCAGGTAACTCTTCGCTCACTGGCGCGACCTGCCCCTTTGGCACGGTTGCTATAACGGGGGCTGTCGGAGGCTCACGCTCCAAGTTCGTTGACGGCTGTGGACTTGCACTCTTCGCATGCGTCTCCTGTGTAGCTGCTGGCGTCACTGGGTCAGAAACCACCGCCGTCGCATTCGCCACTGCAGCACCATCCCCATCCGCATTTGCAGTGTCCACTATGGAGCGCAGGTACTGCTTCGCCGCCGAGTGCACGGGGCGCCACTGCGAGAAGAGCTTCTGCCGCGTCGCATCCGAGTTCACCACTTTCCCGAACTTGACAATGTCTTCAGCGAAATAGAGCGCGCTCAGGTACACGAGCACGCAGGCCGCGAAGAACGCGCGCAACTGGGTCGTGCTCATCTTTTTCGACTGTGCTGTCGAAGTCGAGGATGAGGCTGCCGATGACGACGACGGCGAGCCGCTGCCAAAGAACCCAGTGCGTCGGACGTACTTGCCGCCGCTGTGCCGTCGCGTCTTGCTGCTTTGATGGCTGCCACTGTTCACGCCGCCGCTCGCGTCCCTGGCGGACGAGGCCGACGGCGACGGCAAGATGTCGATGGTCGTGTAGTAGCTCGTGGCTCCACTGGCGGATGTGCTCTGCTCGGACGCACCGCGCGGCTTGCGGTGCAGCGTCGTCATCATCTTCATGACACGCGCAGAGACTCAGGTGGCTGTGCGGGTCTGTCGTGGAACTCTTCAGTGCGATCTGTTGTGGTCACGCCCAGTCTGGTCTGAGAAAGAGCCTGCGAGGAAAAATGTTTTTTTGTTGTATTTGTAAAGGAGTGAATAAAATGCTTTTTCGATTTCTTGGTTTCGAAACGAAGAAATTCTCAGCTGAATAAGCATCATATCAAGACCGTCCACATGATCACGGCGCTGCGCGCTGATGGGGTGCCTATGAAGGCGCTCATTGCGGCAAGTGGCATTTCGAAGAGCGCCGTGTACGACAGAATGCGCCGCGCAAAAGACCTTCTCGCGGTGCGAAGTCGGCCCCAGGGAAGCCCACCCCTCCTAACAGCTGACAACCTCGCTGAACTCGCGGTGTGGAGGACTAGCAACCCGTTCAAGACAACGTTAGAGTACGTCCTCCACATCGCGAGTACGTACGGCGTCAGCGTGTCTGTCGGTTATGTGGCTCTCTTTGTTAGCAGGAACCGTCTCGAGAAAAGGACGATGTTCGGTTGCCCAGGCCACAGCGCGACACACCTGGAGGCCGCGGCGGTGGAAGCTCTTCGCGCTGCGAGGTTCAGGATCCTCATCTGTATCTACATATCCACGCATAGATCATCTACGAAGATCCCGATGCTCTGAAGCACCGAAACGAGTTCTACGCCATCCAGGGGACCACCCGATTCAAGCCCCGAATGTGCTCAAGCCGATGACAGAGAGTTTTGGAAGTTTGGTTCTTTCAGTTTCTCCAGTTTTCTCAAGTTTTCCATTCTCACTTTTCTTCAACAACACTATCTCCATATTTCTCTTCAGTAACATTTTGTCTCCTTTCAGTTTTCCATTCTCAGTTTTATCCAGCTTTCTTCACAACATTTTCTCTTCTCCAGTTTTCTCTAGTTGCGCTCTGCTCCTCCGACGTCGGCTTCGCGTCGTGTCTGTCGCTTGCCGACGTGGTCGTGGCCCCCGAAGTCTCAGCAGACGAAGTGTCCTCAGCGGCGCGCGGGTCGTGCTTCCACTCTCGGATCAGGGTCTTGAACGTCTCGTCGCCCACGAGCTGCTGCAGCGTGAGTGGGCACCGATTGCCAAAGTCGCAGAACCAGGCCTCGATCACCTGGCGCTCGAAGACTTGGCCGTACGGACTTGCGCAGCAGGTCCTTGAGCAGCTTGAGCAACACGGCGCACTGGTGCGAGCTGCCTGTTGCTTTGTTGGACTGCCTCGCTTGGGCGAAGCTGAGTCGTCGGCTGCTTCATCATGGCCCCCTTGACCCAGCTGCTCCTTTGCCAACGCTGACACGGACTGTCTGTGCTGACAGAGATCGTCGAGCATCGCTCGGATCTCGCTGTGGATCGTCAAGTCCTTGGCCATGGAGCCTTTCTCGGTCTTCGCGAACACGTCGGCACCGTGCACCACGAGCATCTTGCCGATCGCAAGATGGTCGCGGTACGCGTGGAGTGCAGTCCACCCGAGCTTATTGGTCGTGTTCTTGTCCACGCCCCACTCCAGGAGCACCTTGGCGGTCTCAGCGTGTGCCTGCCGAGCGGCTTCTGCGAGCGCGCGCTGACCTGGGAATGGACACAAAGCGAACTCGGGACAGATGATATCGTGGCTCGCATCCGCCTTGATTAGCTCCCGAGTAGTCGTGTTAGCACGTCTCGAAGAGCGGCGTCCACTTCACCGAGTTCTTGACGTTCACGTCCGCGCCAGCACGGATCAGCTTGATCGTCAGCGCCTCGAGGCCATAGGCGCACGCGATTTGCAGCGGCGTCCAGCCTCACGAGGAGCACGAACCACGCTTCGTCGCCCAGACTCGAAACTGGGCGACGAGCTCCTTGAGGATCATGCGCGGATTCACGACCAGCAACGAGCCCGTGGACATCATCTTGGTGTCCAGTCCTCTCTCAACATTTGAGATAAAGTTCGACTATTTTTGTGAGATTTTATTTATTTATGGCAGAACTGAGCGTGGGCTGTACAATACCTATATAGTTAAGCTAATTTTCATGAAGAAGGGTATCCCGCAGAGTTAACCTCATCTCGAATTAATCTTTCGCCTTTTACTAAAGATTACCGTGGAGTTGACTCACTGAAATGCGGCTTCAACCAATTTCTGGATCTCCCCTCGTGGGAGGGACACATAGTACTTGCTTATTTCTTTTCAAAATCCAACATCAAAACTCTGTCATACGACTTGCCAAATCATCTACGTTAAATTTGATGTTACCCGAAACATCATAATTTATGTCATCATCAACAATGGCTTCTCTTTAATATCAACGCGACCCGACATGACCAGTCACCCACCTCCGACTATCCCAATGAAGTCTAGATATTTCACTTCTCCTCCACGCTAGGTAGCTTACCCTTCACACTTGTATTGCGTAGCAATGTAACCTGCATTAATAGCCTACCCTAAGCTGAGAATGTTACGCTTTGCGCTATATGACTACAAGGCTAAATTTAAGACAGCCAAATACCTGATCAGCAATCAATACTGCTCGTGAAGAGAACCGAAAGCTAGGGCAACACTTTACCAAGAAGGATACCGTCAGTCGAGACATCCATAGCATCGGCACTCCGACGTCTCGACGTATACCGCGCGAAACCATCACTCCGCCCCCTCTTACTGCCAAATCATGTCACCATCAGGATCTCAAGTCAACATATACAAAAACGAAATCGGAGCCCAGCTGCAGCGAACTGCATCCGCCTTAAGCCATGAGCTCGATGACATTAGCTGTGACGTCCTGATGCGCTTCCAGTGAAGCTTCAACCTGCATTACACACTGGCTTCAAGTACTGCTGACACCACAAACGCATTCCCCGTGCATGGAAAATCGGCGTCGTCCGACTGCTCTACAACAAAGGCGATCCCAACCAACCCAACAACTGGCGCCCAATTTGCTTGCAATCGTGCCTGTATAAGCTGTACGCAGCTGTGCTTGCCAAGCGGTTCACAGCGTGGATGGACACCAATGAACGCCACACCGAGGCGCAAAAAGGGTTCCGCGACGTGAATGGCTGCAGTGAACACAACTTCATCAGCTCCGTGCTCCTCGACCAGCAACGCAGACGTCCTAAGCAACTGCACATGGTGTGGTATGATATCCAGAACGCCTTCGGTGCTATTCCACCCGATCTCATCCGGCGCAAATGAAGACAATCGGCGTACATGGTGACTTCATCGCGACGTGCAAGGACATCTATCAAGACGCATTCTACATGATCTCCAACGCAGCGGACGGTATGTCTGACCCGATCCGCTACGGTCTGGGCGTCTACAAGGGCTGCCCTTTGAGTCCTCAGCTGTTCATCACCGGCATCATGCCGCTCCTCCGCACGCTCAAGCGCATTCCAGACACAGGCGTGTCGCTCAGTGCGACCGCTCAACCAGCCGTCTCAGCATACGCAGACGACCTCAAGATCTACAGCGACTCACGCGCCGGTGTCCAGAAGCTGCACGACTGCGCGGCCTAGTTCCTCAAGTGGAGCACGATGCGCGCAAACCCTGCAAAGTGCGCAACAGTCGCTGTGACGACCGACCGCAATGGCAACCCCACTGCTGATGCAGAATTGTGCCTCCAGCTCGACGACGGGCGGATCTCGACTATCAACTTGCACTCCAGCTACTCTTTCTTCAGTATTGATGACGGGTTCAACCACGTCAAGCGCCACTTCATACTGGCATTCAATCCCTTCCAGATGAAGAAACAGACGTCGATGTTTCCGCGTTCTCACTAGGTGCCATGGTAGATCATGCGTACGACCATGACCTGCGTCCCATTGCAAGCGACTTACTCCCTGCGCCACACGCGGAACTCATCGGGCGTTGCTGATATACCCTTAGGCACTCAACAGTTTTCGTACATTCCTCGCGAGAGTTCGATCACTGTGTACTGTCGATTCTGGAGCGCTACCGCCGAGCTGTAGTAGCCCATTATCAAGTCAAGGATCAACACGTACTCGGGCTTGAGAAGAGTTCGCAAGAAATCCAAGATGCGTGACAACGAGTAGCAGCTGCGCACAGTCCATGTTCAGTCGCAGAGTTCGAAAGAAATTGTACGGACCCGTCGGTCTTTGGGAGGCTGAACGCTGGCGACGCCCAGTGCGAGTCCCTGTCGGACAGGAGTACGCCCATATTCACTAGTCGTCCCATCTCTCGGAGTGTGGGTTCTTGGTCTTGATGACCTTACGGAATGGGGGATGTTCTCAGCGCGGACGGCCTAACTTCAGTCTTTACCTGTTGTCGATACGGCGGGAGCTTTAGCTTGCCCACACTACCAAGTATCACGACCTTGAACTCGTCGAGTCCAAGAGCAGCTAGCTACGACAAGTTCCTCACGATCAAGTTGCGGTACCTGCTGCGCTTCCAAAGGCCATAGCCACGCACACCGTTTTCTCGCCCATTGTTAATGGTACATTGGGCATTCTGTTGCTCTCAGATCTGCATATGGTCTACATATCAATCATTTGTGGAAAGTATTGCACTTGGACTCAACTGCACTCGACCATGCGTATATACAGTGCGACTGATTACAACAGGAATATGTGATGAAGCGGATGTGTACTCAACAACAGCTACCAGGCAGACCAAGGACTTTCCGATACTTCCATTCGAGCACACGCATATGGGGTTTGTCAACTATTCGGATGAGAAAGGCAAGCAATAAAACGTGCGTATACTTCTATTCGCTCCTAGCACCCAGGAGCTGGGACCGACGCATAAGGTGTTTGCACTTGTAACACCCACGGCTGGCTTGAGTCAGCCTATTTCACCAAGGAGAACGCGGCTTGACGCTCGAACCAGAAGGCAAACCCTCAAATCCGAGTCAAATAAAGGGAGGGGG
>JAASFV010001001.1:0-12276 GCA_023334015.1 Globisporangium paddicum
CGTTCATCCCAACGTCATCTAGGTACGAACCCGCCAAGTCAATTGTGCGAAGGCGAAACCCCGTCGCGAATTGCTGAGAGCGCAGGCTGAACAAGCCAAACGTGGGCCAGCGCCAGCACTCGGCTCTTTCTTCACTCGAGTTGGTCAGTTTGATCGCATCAGCGAGCGAGATCTCGTCGTAGATGCACCCGTATCGAAGCGACAAGCAGATCACAGCGACGAGCTTCACGCTCAGTGAAATTCGTGGAAGAGAGACGCATCGGCGAGGGCTTGGAACGCCACATCGTACTGTGGTCAGGTGTTCACGTTGAGAGCAATCGTCGGCTCGAAACAGTGTTACCGCGATACGCCATAAAGCTGCCTGGTAGTCACTGCACTCTGGCTGATGAACTAATCCTTGCATGCCAATATCGTGAAGCGGATCGATTGTGTCCTTGATTAGCAGATCAACGACGATCTCAACGTCACCAGGATTCATTGGCCAGAGTCTCGTTCTGGTGTCCAGGGTCAGCAGCTGGATTTTGCAAAATCGAGTGCTCGGCTCTTGGGCAGCAACCTGATCAAGAAGTCGCTGTATCCAGCGCGAACAAGGTGCAGACAGGTCTGATGCCTCAAAAGACAGCCTAACTTCGCAGTTGCTGAACGTGCGCTGCTCGTCCGGGCTAGGAGCTTGTAGTCGCCGGCTCAGGCTTACCAAGGAGCTCACGGCGTCTCTCCAACCTTGTGGTTCGTCTCGCTGTCGCGTGAGGAATTCCCCGCCACTCGCATTTGCTTTACGGGTAGGCTTTCAAGCGTCAGCACTAGACGCAGCGGGAAACATGCATGCTCTCGATGAGCCATTCGAAGAAGCGCATGGGCTGGTGCATTGGTCGGCGCATCGCTTTCGAGGCAACAAGCTGCATCCAGAAGGCGACTCGGAGCGCAGATCGCGCGTTCTGCAGCTTGAGCGAGTGGACCAGCACGTCCGTAAGCGCTTGTAGTGCCGCATGTACGCGTCAGACAGATAAAATCCGTTTGGCGTGCATGGCGAACGGGAGCAGTTTACGAATCGCAAAGTCGACAAGCAACACGGCTTGGAACAACTGGAGGGGACCGTGCTGCTACTGCGAGCGTTAAAGCGACAGCATATCCTTGAGTGCCATCTGCACTGCGCTCACGACACACATACTCTCACGCGCGGGCGCGTCGTCTCCATCGCAATGGCGCTGCTGCAGCTCGCCTCTGGTCGTAAAGTACGATCTGATACCTGGAAGATGCCGAACCTGGTCGTCGAACTTACCTGGCAGGAATAAGTCCGTTGATGGGATTCGCGAAGCTGGCATAATAATGTGAACAGACAACCATTCATTCTCATCCCCCAATGCCAGAGCCTCGGACACTTAGTAATGAAAAGGGTATACCTAGGACTAACGCTTCCATTCAAGGCACAGCACGTGCGTCATCGGCATGGCATGTTAGGAGGGAGAAATCGTTGACATCCATCACAAGCCTGGGAAAATTCTGGCATGCTCGCCGATCGGAGGTAGGTTGGGGCCTCTCGCCAGTGTTCAAGAGGATAGGATACTCGATGTTCAATCCAGTCAAGATCAACGGACTCATGTGATTCAGTCCAGTTGGGTTTGCTGTTGTCAAGTGGCCCTTGCGACAGACGCAGGTCTAATGAGGAACAGAGGTGTAATGGTCTCATGGTGGACGAGAAGACGGAGGAATGAAATTGAAGCTGCTCACTAGATACGAATTCTCGCCACCACTGAATTCTGGACAAGCTTTGGGGGCAGAAAGTGTTCAGATCCTGGCTTCAGTGTCTCTTCGTGCCAAAGTACTCGCTCAGATGTGATCCCACCTTGGAAAACTGCATATGCCCACTTTAAAAGGGGTTTTGTGGAATATACAATGGTGGTAATTCATAGTTGTAGCATCTATATAAAGGTATTTTGATACATAAACAGGTAACAATATGCGTCCGCTGTAAACAGCCCACTTGGACGCAATGTGGTCAGAAAGAGGAGAATGGAAGGAAAATGGAAGCCGCTACTGACGACTGCGGCGCTGGATGGCGCTCTATGCGCTCGCCTGCCTGCCTGCGTGTGTGTGTCTCTCTCTCTCTATCTATCGCCCAGCGGAACGCACCACCAGCACCAGCTAACAGGGGAAACAACACGCGACGAGCGCATCTCTTATCCCATCTACATCCTTTTCATTTAAGGAAACGATATGCGCCATTGGCTCCCTCTCTGTCTCTTGACGGTGCTCATGCTGGGCGCTCAGAGCACGAGCATCATGCGCGCTGGCGGCACTGGTGGTGGTACTGGCGGTGGCACTGGAGGCGGCGGGGCTGCAGCGCCGGCCGTCACGAGTAGCTCCGCTCCAACTGGCGCACCTTCGCCGACGCCAGCACCAGCGCAGGAACGCGGCAATGGATGGTTCAGCATCCTCAAGCTGCTAGCAGACGGCGAGATAGAGCTCCGGTCGCTCCGTGGCGGCACCAACTGGGACGCGTTCTGCGGTGGCGCGCCTCTGCTCGTGACCAAGTCGCTGTCAGTGCCGGCGAACGGCGCGTGCTACGACTCCTCGTGGGCCAACCTCTCATGCACGTGTCTGAGCGACTTGAAGAGCCCGAGCAACGTCTGGAGCTTCCAAGTGGGCCAGCGAAACGTGCAGACAGCGCTTGTAGCGCCAATCCCAGCGACAGCCAACGCGTCAGCAGTCCGAGTGTCGACCATCGGCGCGTTCACTGTGCCGGCTGAGCTCACGACATTGTAAGTTGTTGTTATTATGTAAATTGCGTGGGTGGGATTATTAATGTGTGGCTTTGATTCCAGAAAGCTCGTGGGCGAGAGTGCAACGCCGCTGAACGTGCGATGGGACTTTAATTTGCTCTCGGGACAGCTCAACGCGTCGGTCCTCGTTACGACTCGCACTCCGAGCACCAGTCTGCTCACTTCAGTGTGCGTGATTTATTTCTTGGTGACCTTGTTGTGTTTGTCGGATATTAACCAGTTAGTATTGTGCATCTCTTGTTGACAGTGAGGTCGCGAACTTGAGCTTGAGTGGCGTCGATATCACGAGAGACTTCCTGCCTGCAGGGCTGGTCAACATGTGAGTGAGGCGGTCTGAATTATTTATTTCGTAAAATTATATAAACCACTGGAAGCTAACGAGATATGGACATGGTGGTGGTGTAGCACGCTACAAAACTGCGGCATCACGGCGCTCGAACCCGAATTTCTGACCAAGCACCATCCGACAGTGCAGCGCCTGTAAGCTTATTTATCGAGACATGTTCATGGTTGTTTTGTATGTATGGTTGCTGATGTCGAGTGTTTATTTTATTTTTGTGATTTATTCAGAGTACTAGCGAATAATTCGTTGGAGAAATTCGAGAGTGGGGCATCGTCAAGCAGCGGGAGCGCTCTGAAAGAATTGTGGGTCTCAATTATTTAATATTACCACTGGTTATTCTATGAGGTCTAATGACGGTGACCTGTGAATTTACTTGTTGTGCAGAGATCTGTCCGACAACAAGCTCACGAGCATCCCACCGTCGATTTTCCTGCTCCCCAACCTCCAGAAGCTGTAAGATGATGCTGATATACGCTCGCCCTTAAAATTTTTTTTTTCAAACTAACCAAATTACTTTGTTATGGTTGACTCAGTCACCTAAACGACAATCCGATCGTCGACTTCAGCATCACAAATTCCCAGTTCACGCAACTCTCCAAGCTCACCACTTTCCAGATAGACACAAGCAACTCTGTTTCACTTGATTGCAAGAGTGGCGAGTGGAAAAACGTTGGAAACGCCAAACTCTGCGTGATTCCAGACCCATCGACTGGCGGCTCGAGCTCGCTGTGGGTGGCAGTCGGCATCCCAGTGTGTCTCTTGGTAGTTGCAGTCATTGCAGTCGCGATCCGGAAACGCGAGACGCTCTTCGGAGCCAAGCAGAGCAACTCAATGTCCATCTCACTGCTCGAATCCACGGGCTCGCAGGATTATTCGCTCGTGATCGTCGATGACGCGCTTGTGAACAACCCACTGATCCTCATGAACCGTATCCCGTACAAGGAGATCGTTGTGAAGGAGTGTGTGAACCGAGGCGGCTTTGGCGTCGTGTACAGCGGTGAATTCAGGAACCGCAAAGTGGCGATCAAGAAGATCCGGACCGAGTTCAAGACGGACATTATGCGCGTTGAGTCGTTTCTGCGTGAGATCTGCCTCATGGCGAGCCTGGACCATCCTCGCATCGTCGAGTTCATCGGCGTGGCCTGGGACACGCTGTACAACCTCTCGGCGGTGACGGAGTTCATGGACCAGGGCGACTTGCGCGACGTGCTGCAGAGCCACAAGAAGAGCAAAAACATTCTGACCTGGGACGCACACAAGACCCTGATCGCGCTCCACATTGTCGAAGCTCTGGCGTACCTGCACTCGCTCATGCCGACGGTGATCCACCGCGATCTCAAGTCCAAGAACGTGCTGCTGAACTCGGAGTTGAACGCCAAGCTGAGCGACTTTGGCATCTCGCGCGAGTGGACGGTTGACGACACGCACATGACCGCCGGTATCGGCACATCCTTCTGGATCGCGCCCGAGGTGCTATTGGGCAAGAAATACGACGAGCGCGCCGACATTTTCTCGTTCGGGGTCGTGCTCAGCGAAATCGACACGAATGACTACCCATACTGGAACGCTGCGAACAATGGCGGTGATATGAACGAGAATGCGATCCTGCGACTCGTTGCAGCGGGCCAGGTGCGACCGAAATTCACTACTGAGTGCCCCAAGGCGATCCTGGAACTCGCGGACATGTGTCTCCAGAGTGACCCGCAGGATCGCCCGACCAGTGTCGAAGTCGTCAACGTACTGCGCCACTTGCTCGAGCACGGCAGCAATTCGTCGTACCCTACGTCCTCGCAGATATCGCTCACCACCGAATCCTTCTCAGCCGACTCGTTCTATTGAGGTGGGTGAGTTTGTGGGTGTGGGTGGCTGTCTCTTTCATGTCGAAGAGAAGAACGAACTCACGCGGTTCATTATTGACGAATGAAGTTGTATAAACACCTCAGAAATGAAGGTGTAAGAGATTATAGAATCGTATGCAGGTGAATCGATCGTATGGAGAACATGATTGTCTACTAAGATGCATAGAGGTTGGTCAATTTTCATTCACGTAATTCTGAGCTACAGGCGTGAATACGAAGTATTTCTGCAGACTAGCCAGCGTAAAGTCACGACCGTCTTCTCGAGGCTTGCGGTGGGAGCTGACACGGCTCCTTCAGGCCTCTCGACGTGAAGCGAGGGCTGCTATCTTGCAGACACACACATCACGCAGCGTCGCCAATCACGGGGGTCTCGCCAACAAAACTTTGTCCGCTTCGTCCAGAGAATCATTTTTTTACTTCGCGAGCCAGCAAAATCGAAAATCTGCGTGAGGATCCATCTCTCCACACGATTGCCAAATCCCGGGATGCTTGATGCGCCATTCGTGGTGGCGCTGATCAGCACGAGCTTGGCGATCAGAGACAATGGAACCGCGTTGGTAGGCTCGCTGTGGTGGCTATCGTCGAATCGATCGCACATACCTCGCCGTACTCATCGCATAAATCCACGAGCCTAATGGTCTTATTCCCACGAAGCGCTCGACTAAGGACCTCAAGACCTGCTTCAGTAATCGATATTCGGACTGGATTCGTCGTGTCACCATCATTAAGTGCGATCAGTGCCTTGATTGCCAGCATTGGCGATCGACTGAGGTCGCTAGGCATTGTCAGTCCTACTGAGCACGGGCTAGACGCAATCTACAACCATTGCAGCCACTTGAAGCACCTGTGCGTGGCAAACAGCGACTGAGACCGATCTACACGCAGGAATTGTTCCAGTTTTTTTTTTTTCAAAGCAGAGCTGCGTGGCAACTGACGTTGCTGGATCTGAGTGGAACTCGGTCCTTCGAGGAAGTATTCGAGAAGCCAGCTGAAGTGCTGGAGAACCCATACAGCCTTCCAAAGTTGCGAGAGCTGCGTCTGATAAATGAAGAGCTGACTGAGGAAGAACCCAAGAGTCTAAGCGACATCCTGCGCATCAACAAGACGCCCGTGCTGGTAGAAGTGCGCAAGTTGTAACCGCGCAAGCTCCATAAGGCGTTTGATGCCGAATCCCACAGAGAGCTCACCAGCGCGATCACGAGCGCAACCTCCAGGAGAGAACACAAGACGCAGATAAGATCACAGAAAGGTCGATCTTCGAGCAGATTTTCGACTTTTGCTGATGGCTGGTCGATCGAGCGACAGATTTTCTGGCAGTAGGGCACTGTATATCCCCAGAGAGTTGATTTTGATCGTTTTGTTTGAATTTTGTTTGGTTACTACTTAACATGTCAGCTAAGATCCCCAACTTCGCTGGTGACATTGAATTAGAAATCCCGGTCTGGTGAATTGGCTCTGGGTCAAGAGATTGTCAGAGTTGGTCGGCATTAGACACGCCACGAAGTCGCGACCTCAGAAAGAGGCCACGCGTGACGATTGCAACTCGAAAGTCGGTTGGCGATGGCATTCTCGATATCACCTCCGAGGCGCACAACGCAAGTTTTTGGTGATCGCCAGAGCTGAAAACGACGACTTCTCGAAGCGAGAAATTGTAAAATATTGCTCCAGCGTTAGTCCATGAAATTGTGACGCTCGGTGTGGAAATCAACATGCCCATTGTTGCCGCTATCGTCTCATGTGATTGTTTCGACACTATTGGCCTCGACTGTAATTTCTCTCCTTCCAGTCTTGATTGATAACCAGATGTGAAAAGGTTTTTCTACACATCACAGTATGAAATAGGGATTACGCTCCAGTTGTCGATTTTTTTTCCTGGAAACCTCGACAGCCTACTCTGGTTCAAATCCTCCACAGACGAACACTCGAGTTCTTGTTTCCAGATATTGTGGACCACTACTATCAGTCGCAACGTTTTTCTACGGAAGGATACAAATTTCTGTCACCATTCGTGTCACTCACTAGTGATCTGCTCATTGAGGCTCTCAGATCTGCATTCGCCTTCTCTTGCCAGCATGCCTCACCACCTCGCATCCCGGTCCCCCCACTTACATCGCGAGATGCCTCAGGCCTCACCGCAAGAAGACGAGGTCGATGCGTCCGACACTGATGACGGCTCTAATGGCGACAGCACACCCGAGTCCGTCTCCGTCTCGGCCTCTAACATTGTGAGTGGCGGTGTGTACGCACTCGTCAAGCCTTTGAACGACGGAGACGTGGAGCTCCGAGCATTCCGCACAGGGCGGGGCAAGAACTTTTGTTTCCGCGCACCCGTCGTGGTCTCTAGATCCACGCGTGTGGTGGCCAATGAGGCGTGTCCGGCCAAGTGGACGCAGCTCTCGTGCTCGTGCGTCGTGGGCCTGCTGTCCAACGACTGGGTTCTGCAAATCAAGAAGCGAATCACTAGTGGTGGTAATGTGACAGCAACGATGCCTGTGTCGGTGGCAGCAGACGAAGCGCTCGCCGTGTCGTCGATCGGGATCTTCATGCTGCCGAGCAACGTCGCATCACTGTACGTACTCGTAGTATATTTGTAAGACTTTGATTGGTTCAAATTCTGACACAGTGTATGTTATGTGGGTATAATGCTGATAGGAAGCTGATTGGCAAGTCGGAAGCTGAGAAACCTGTCAAAGTTGAGCTGCAACTCGTGTACGAGACCAACAAAGTCCTCGCGAGCAGAGCGCAGCTGGTGCTGGTCGACAACACGAGTGCGCTCACGACAGTGTACGTAAGCAGTCGATTTAAACATTGTCGAATTACTGACTGCGGTGAGTCTTGTCTGGTATTATTTACACAGAGAGGTATCGAATATCGACCTCGCGGCGGTGGCCATCTCGTCGGACTTTTTCCCGACGAACCTCGTGAAAATGTACGTGAATTCTGTTGCTCATGCTTTTGTTATTAGCGTCATATAACTTTCTAAGCCTCTAATTGCCGTCAGATCGCTTCAAAAGTGCAATTTGAAGGCTATCTCGGAGGATTTCCTGTCCAAGCGCCACGAAGATCTCCAGAGTTTGTACGTGATCACTATAACTGGCTTATGGTCAAGGCTCAATTGCAGTGAGATTCTATACTTATTATTTTGTTGTGTTTGTTTTCGTTCACAGAAGTTTGTCGGGGAATCAACTCAGAGAGCTCAAGACCGGCATATCCGCTGGGATGAAGAGCACCATCAAGACTCTGTGAGTGCTGTTGGCTTCTGTTAAATTTATTTATTTAATTGGACTGATGTGATTTTAAATTTGCTACTACTTGTCACTCACTGTAGAGACCTCTCGAACAATAGTTTCGCTGGCATCCCGCTGTCTGTGGCCTCGCTCTCCAGCCTCCAGCAATTGTGAGTACTCCGAACCATCGGACTCGGTGAAAGAAATCTAACTTTGTCGATTCACTAATCTGTAAACTCTATATGTGAAATTGATGGACAGAGATCTCCGCGGCAATCCAATTTCGAACTTCAGCGTCTCGCAAGCCCAGTTCGCCCAGCTCTCCACACTCACAGTCTTCCAGGTCGATTTGCCGACGAATTCGACTGCTCTCGAGTGCACCGGCGGCTCAGTCCAAAGTATTGGCGACCTCCACCTGTGCGTACTTAATGGTGACACAAGTGGAGGACCACCAACGAGAGGGGAAACTTCGCAGAGCAACTCCACGAGCGAAGACTGGAGTGCGCTGTACCTGGGCATTGGCATCCCCCTAGTCATGTTCGTCTTTGGCGTTCTCGTATTCGGGATGCGACGGAACTGGTACTCGTGTGGCTCCAGACGCAGCAACAAGCTCGACTCGTTCGACATCTCGCTGCTCGAACGTACCGACTCGCAGTACTCGACCGCACCGCTCACTGTGAACGATGCGCTGCTGGAGGACCCCGTGATCGTGAGGCACCGCATCCCGTACAAGCAGGTGAAAGTGGGCGCGTGCGTGAACCAGGGGGGCTTTGGCGTCGTCTACAGCGGCTCATTCAAACGCCGCAAAGTGGCGATCAAGAAGATCCGCGTGGGGCAAAACCGCGAGGTGGTCCGCGTCGAGTCGTTCCTGCGCGAGATCGCGCTCATGGCGAGTCTCATGCATCCTCGGATCGTTGAGTTCGTCGGCGTGGCCTGGGACTCGTTACATAACCTCTCGGCCGTGACGGAGTTCATGGAGCGAGGCGACCTGCGGGATGTGCTCCAGAGTTTCAAGAAACGCGGCCAGTCGATGCCCTGGAGAGGTCACAAGACCCGAATTGCACTCCAGATCGCCGAGGCCCTGGTGTACCTGCACTCGCTGGAGCCGATTGTGATCCACCGCGACCTCAAGTCCAAGAATGTGTTGCTGAACTCGGAGCTGGACGCCAAGCTGAGCGACTTTGGCATCTCGCGCGAGTGGACCGAGGACGTGACGAGCATGACCGTCGGCATCGGCACGTCCTTCTGGATCGCGCCCGAGGTGCTGCGCGGCAGTCAGTACGATCAGTGCGCCGACGTCTTCTCGTTCGGCGTCGTGCTCAGCGAGATTGACACGGATGACTATCCGTACTGGGACGTGTCTGGAGGGGTCAGAGGCAACGAGAATAAGATCCTGCGCTCAGTCGCAGCAGGAACGTTGCGCCCAGAGTTCACGGCCGAGTGCCCGAAGGAGATTCTGCGCCTGGCCAACTGCTGTCTGAGTGGAGACCCGACCAAGCGCCCGACGAGTGCGCAGCTCGTGCAGTTTCTCCAGCAGCTTCTGGATTCAGATACGCAGTGAGTATCGCCGTCGCTCATTTCGAGAGTCGAACTTTGTTGTGACATGAGCCAAGATTGGAAGTATTGGTAAAATATGTTTGATTTGATTTGATTTTTTTAATAGCCGCGGAAGTATACAAATATAAAAAATATAACCATGTTTTTTTTAATATTAAATATGAATCTATTTTAGAAATATAAACAAGACCACAATAAAACACAGCACATTTTTGAATGCTGCCGTTTTGTAATCTTTTGTGTGATAATCGTAAATATGTTTATGTTTATATATACTAATGTATGAATACTAAAGTACTGTGATTTGATAAATGTTTTTATTGTGCATTTCATATATTTTGACAAATACGAGTGGTAAAACGATCGTTTTATGGCTCGATTAACATTTTGACTCCTATCAACAGCTGCGATGCGTTAGGCGCGTACCCCGACTAATACCCGTTTGCCCATTTTTATTGCAAAACAGTATTGAATTATTCGTCCGTGCCCCCTTTTTCTCCCAAAAGTAGAATTGCATCCATTAACTTGTCTGAATGTGATACCGCTTGATTTACCAGAAAATGACCGGAAAGTCTGGTTTGGAGTTGGACATTCTGGGCAGTTTTACTTAAATCACGCGCTTTACGCAAAACGCATAATTTCCGCAAAACAGCATAGAATGTTAAATCGCCTCTACAGTCCTTGTATTGATTGACATAGAGACCCAATTTTGGTGGAAGCTTATGTCTTTGTTTACAGGCAGATATGAAAGCACTAAAAACGCTGCGTACCAGTAGCGACTGTGAAGAACTTTATCTCAATCGTATTGGACAATTACAATGCGAAAAAGGATGCTGTCATGCATGAACCCGGTCGTACAGTACCGACACGATAGCGACAAGGCGCTCAACGCGCACAACTTAGCTGCGTGGTCAAATATCGTACTGCCGCTCAACGAGCTCCTCTTAATAATGTGAAACCAAATCGTGGCTGAAGCTTTCTCTGCTAAGTCCTGGTCTCAATGTTTAGTTCCTACTATGAGCCCTAGCGATTGACATGGTTGACGTAGAGGGGCGCGAGCAGCGCAAACAAGCGGGGGTAGACGATGAACACGCCGATGATGAGCGTGTCGCGCGCGGTGTTGCCGTGGTGCATGGCGAACGTGCCCTCGATGGAGCCCTTGAGCGTGAGCGCCTGACAGCCAGGAACTCGTGCTTGGTGGCGTCTGTGACGTCATCGGGGCACACGACGAATGCAGAGCGACACACGATCGTGGGAGAACGCCGCGCGCTCCTCGGACATGACGGAAATGACGCTGTTGAAGCCGATGAATCCGAAGAACATGGATGTGTCGAACATGAGCTTGGGCAGGTGCGGCAACGGCCAAAAGACGCCGTCATGGTCCAGGTCTTCGTTCAGTTGCGGCCTTCTGGTCGCTCAGCTCAAAGTACTCAGAGAAGTTGAGCGGCTTATCGCCACCAGTGCTTGCGTCCAGCGCCAATGTTGGTTGTAAAATGCCGACCGCTGGCGTAAAAGAACGATTTAATGTACGATTTAAATCCCGAAATATGCTAACTTGGACATTTTATACCATGATTAACGAACTCGATCAAATTAGCTGAGCTCATATATATACATCCCTAACCCATCTCAAGTGTACAGATGAGAGCGGCAAAAAATATGAAATGCACAAGATGGTATATCAACACCTTAATGCTGAAGTACTATGTTTTGCCCTCTTTTTATTATAAGCATGATTTTTGTACTGTTTACACTTCCGTGCATAACGTAGTCACAAAGTAAAACATTACTAAATTTAGTATGGTTACATAATAAAATAAACAGAGCGATAACATAACTACCAGTCAAATCTTGCGATTTACTAGTACTGAATGTTCTAGTATGATTAACAGTTAGTTCCATATCACAGGTTGAAAAAAAATGGTGGGGAATAATACTATAATATATGAATTATACACAGACATAGATACTACGAACATATTATAATACGACAGGATATTTATATGCAAAATATTATGGAGTATATGTTTTATATAAAAATCCTGTTAGTCTTGGAATTTTAGATTCTGTTTTTAAGCTTTTAAAAAGGAAAGTGTATTGAATATTTTCGTATATTAAGAAATATACGAAAATACAGTGATTATCGTCAATAGTTACTGGGTATCTTCGATATACCGCACAAATATGATGACGCAGAAATTAGTACATCAAAACATCACGGTGCTTCTTAAACCTTTGGAATCCAATAGCCTGTTAAAATTTATGCAACTCATGTGCGGCGTATTAAATATAATCACTGTACACCCTTTTAAAAAAGTGTGTACAGATAAACCTGGCTAATCTGATCCCTGATAAATTTGATATCCTACTATACATGATTGCCACTCAATCCGCCGATACCGTTTCTATATAAACGTATGGGGAAAATCTGATGCATCACAAAATTGATATTTGATACCTCATCGCCCAAAATTTGATACTTTTTCTATGTTGTTTCATGCATATCTTGA
>JAASFV010001002.1:0-12254 GCA_023334015.1 Globisporangium paddicum
AGAGAGAGAGAGAGAGAGAGCAAGAGAGCTCCATGGCCAACGCATAGTAAATTTCAATGATATCGGAAACCATTTTTGTAATTTGTTGTGTAAATCTAGCTTTATTTAACCTCTGTATAATTGCTACCCTCTCGCAATGATCATCTCCACGTATTTGATACTGGGTAAGCATGTACAAATATCCACATAGACAGCAAACCTGTTATCAGAGGTGATACATTATCCCTTGCATTTTTTTCTTGAAAGCCATTCAGGAAATTCAAACCGCGATGGCTCAAGTCGTGCATGCGAACGCGCGCGCGCGTGTGTTCAACTATGTCGAGAGCGACGACGCGATGACGCCGCTTCCTCCGCCGCCTCGACCCCAGGCACGTCCATCAGTGCGTGGCATCCCGATGGCGACGGCGGCACGAGCAGCAGCGTACAACAGGCACCAGCGAGCGAGTCACGACACGCGAGACGACGAGGTCGGCGCCCCACAGCCAGCACCAATTCCACATGCTCACCCGCTTGCGGCGCTCTCCAGCAACACTTCAGGTCTACGCCACAACGAACATAGCACGCGCCACATGAGCAGCAGACTGCAGGGCAAGCGGCTGAACCCAGCGTTCTTCAACCGTGAGCGCATCACCGCGTTCCTGGGCAAGGAGAACGCAGAAGGTAGCAAAGGCGATCAAGGCGATAACGAAGCGGCCACTGGCGATACCAGCAGGCACGAGCGACCGCCTCAATCTCAGCAAGCAATATCGTTTATGGACTCGCAGCGACTGCACTCCACACGCATCCTCGAGAGCCGCATCCGGGACATTGCGAACACAGCCACGACAGCCCCCGATCTCCTGGAAGAAGAGAAGATCATCGCAGCTACCGACGCGAGCCATTGGCGCCACGAACTCCACCCGCTGCCTGTGACCACAATCGCAAACGCCAATGGAGCTGGTACCCGACAAGACTCGGCGCTCGAGCGCGCACGCCACCGGAAAGTGAAGAAGCAAGTGGACCCCAAGTGGCTGCAGACGCAGAGCGACGCGTCTAACCGTCCGCATGGCGTGCTCGATCGAGACGAAGAGCTCCATTTACGAGAAGCGCTTCTGCAGACCAATGTAGGTGAGCTGCTATCCGGCGGCGTGCTCTTTGATGACGAAGACGCAAAGCGATTAGAGTCGTTCCCGCCACTGGGGAAGCCCACGCTTCCGATCTACAGCAGCGGCATGACGGGCCTTGCTGGCTGCTGCTACGACTCGTGGTCCTACTAGAAACGCTTCACAGCTTGACAGGAGACTTCATTACGCAGCAGCTCCGTATTTAATGAATTCACGACAGTAGAGCACGTACAGAGTGCCACGAGTCGGCTAATACTTGGAGACAAAGGTCGCAACCTCGAGCTCGTACTCGCGCTGCTTCCTCTTCGCCAGCACTACGTTCATCACCATTGTGACAAACACGACAGCTGCATGGAGCAGCTGGTCCAGCGACGCCCAGGCGAAGACCATGAAGACCATCATCGCGCTCTGGAGGAAGCCCAGCAGCGCAGCTGTGCCCAGACTGCTTGGCTCCCAGAGGTTCGCGCTGCCGAAACTCAGGATCACCACGGCCACGAGCGACAGGACGTCGAGCGCAACCATAAACTGTGACATACATAGAGCAAACGTTAGCTTAGCTAGGCTCGTATGTGTATCAGAGCTGCCCAGACCATGTTAACGTACGGTCTTTAGGGCGCTGCCCTGGTGTTTGGTCTTGAAATGACTGGACGGTGCCGAAGAGCTACGATCTTCACTGGACTCATCATCGAAGAAGAGGAAGCTCGCTATGCTAATGCAGCAGAGCGCGACTGCAAACGCAACGTTCATACGGAAGAGCTCCTGAGTCTTGCGCTTCCATATGTGTTTACAACAAAGAGGCAACATGTTATGACTTAAACGCACACAGGCATAACAATAAGACCATCCCAACAATGCACCTGCAACGTGGTTATCCGATGCACTTCGCGCTCGGCTTCTTGCAACCGCCGCTGTAACCACAAGCATTTGGATTGTACAGTCAGCTATTATGCGGTCCATCTGGTAGAGCTTACTGGGTACAATGTACTTGAAGCGCGTTGGTTGGATCCAGGACGTGGCGCGCGTGCACCTGAGCATTTTAAAATGACTCGACAGTTAGCGATATTGCCAGCTCGTATGCCTCTGCCACCATCAGCAGCAGCTCAATGTGCAGACGTACGAGTCGCTGCAAACTTTGCTTCACACTTGCGGGCGTCTCTTGGCTCTTACGAGCCTCTTCGTCAACGATGAGCTGCGTCAACCGCTGGCTGCGCATGCTCGTGTACAGCTGATGCCTGCAGCACGTCAGTCATCAGCACAAGTACATACACATACACATACGCATGCCAGTGCGTACCAGACTTGGTCGTCCTGCAGCACCTGCTTCATGCGCCGACAGGAGCTAGCGAGCGCGACCGTGCTCTTGAGATCCAGAAAGGCCGCGACCCTGGGCCAGTGCATGCGCATACGCTTCGAGCGCAGCTTCACGCGCTTATGTAGGTTCTTGAGCCTGCGCTCGCGCAGCGACAGCGTACTCCGCGGCGGCGGTGGCTGGCGGTGGAGCGGCGGCAGCAGCGGTTGTGCCTCGTAGCTAGTCGCCATGTTGAGCTTTCGGGCGAAAATGGAGAGCTCTTTCTGCCTTCCGACGTTGTTTATGTGTCGCCTTTTGGTTCAGATTCACCTCTCATATCGAAATATAACTTTATCAGCTTAATTACATATTTTAAGAAGGTATTTCACACTATTTTATTAGTCTTCTGCATAAGTAGAAAGGTTTTTATGAGTATAGGTGCTTTAGTTTGACAGTCAAATTGTGATTTCAGCTCTGATACCAAAGGCCCCAGATTGGTATCAAACGTGTCATCAGTGTGCTTGGAACTCTGCTGGTGTGTTAATGCTGGCAAAGCCATGGTGGTCGTGACGTGAATGGTGTGTGTGTACGTAGTATTAAAAAAGCGGACATATGTAAACAGAGGATACGCGTAGCGCGTGCTGCCGTGGGGGCGAGCGTCGTACATCCAAAGCAAAAGAACGATCTCCTCTGCGCCAGTCGTCATCTCCTTCTCTCTCTCTCGGTCGTTCGCCCGCTGTCTTCTATTGGCAGCTGCCGCTCTCGTATCCCAATCCAATCGGCGCATGTGGCCCATATCAAATCGCAATTAAACGAACGTGATGTGCGTCTTCTTCGCGGGCACCTGGGCGGCGTAGCCCGGGAAGTCGTACTGGATGCCAAGCGCCTCGAGCGCCTGGCGCTTGGCGTTCTCCTTCTTCACTAACCGCTTGTTCTGCGCAAGCGCGTGCTCGTAGCTCTTCTCGGCGTTATGCTGGTTGCGCGCGATGGACGTCCACGGCAGCGGCTTGAACGTCTTGTTCGCGCCGACAAACATGCGCTCGTGCACAGCGTGCGGCGGCACGAGGTGGCACGAGAGCGTGTGGTCGAAGAGCCGGTACTCGTTCATGGTCTTGGCCACGATCTGTGCCACCTCGACCTCCTCGAACTGCACGAACGCGTAGTGCTTGGAGTTGCCCGTGCGCTTGTTGCGCGACAGCCGCAGACGCTTGACGACGCCGAACTGCTTGAAGAAGCCCATCATCTGCTTTTCGTAGAAGCCGTGCGGGATGCGGCCCAAATAAATAACGTTCGACTGCTTCGTGCTGGCGTTGCTGTTGCCGCCGGTGGACGCATCGCTGGCGGCCGGGAGCCCGATCTGCTTTGCCTTCTTGGCGGCCTTCTTCTTCTGCTTCTTGGACTCCGGCAGGGCCTCGAGCGTCACGAAGTCCTGCTTGCTGTCGAACGCGGGCGCCTGTTCCGAGTCGCTGTCCGAGTCCCACTCGTCGCCCTGGAGCTTCTTCAGTTGCGCGGCCACCTTCTTGCTCATGGCTGCTATGTGCGTGTCAAAAGGCGATTCTGCTCGTGCTGCTGCTGTTGGAGCTCCTCGAAAATGCACACCACAGACCAATTATCCTGCGAAACGATTGGAGCAGAAGCGCGACACGTATATTTGGCTAAATTATCCGGATATATCTGCTATAATAGGGTTTAGTGGGGTTTAAGGAAATACATCCATCCGGACTATCAGTGACTATACGCACATACTTCTAATTAAGCTGAAATGATTATCCGGTTGGTATACATCCTCATCTTGCAGAAATCTGATACCTGATCAAAATCTATTCTCGCAAAAGGCAACATGCGGGTATTTATGGGCCGATAAGCTCGCCGCCCGCTGCCTGTGCGCGCGTGGGTGCAGCCAGGAAGCAGCCTATCTACCTATCCTGAAGCTGCGTACAAGAGCTGCGGCGTCTCCCCCCAGCATCACAGGCAGAACGCCAGCCGCAGCATAGCAAACGGATACAGTTGAGCAGACAAAAAGAGCTCTTCGCCATCCAGCGCCAGCCATGACGAAGGAGCACCCGAGTTCGCTGCGCCGCACGATGATCAAGAGCACCGTGGGCCACGTGCGCCGCACGACGTACGACCTTCCGGACGCCAAGAACCCGAACCATGCGTACGGCTTTGAGATCGTGCGCGACCCAGAGACCGCGGGCGAAGTGATCGGTAAGTGGGTACAGGCGACGCCCTCGCCCGCGGCCAAGTCCGGCCGCAGCTTTATCGAGACGAACCGCAAGGCGATCTTGAACGGGTACGTCACGGCGGGCGAAGCGCGCAGGTTCGCAAACGAGCACCCGGACATCATCGTCAAGCCCGCCGCAAAGAGCAAGGCCGGCTTCGTGCCCACGAACGACCTCACATACGGCATCAAGTCCAAGTGAGTCCTGCGTCATATCCCTGCTTAAGACTGTACCTTGAGAGTATCTTAAACGTTGTTCGTTTATCCGTACAGAGAATCCGAAGACATCAACGCGCTCGTGCAGGCGCGATACACGTCGTTCAGCACCGAGAATGCTGATTATCCGGATTTCAGCAACATGAAGATCAAAGGGGTATGACTCTGTCTAGCTGCCTCCGAGTATACATTTGCATAGGTTTTCTAATGCATCATGCTCACGCTGTTTATTGCGAGCAGAAGCTGCCGCAGCCACGCGAGACCCGCGCGTCGCAGGGCAAGGACGTGCGCTTCCACTCAAGCAGGCAGGCCGGTGCCGTCACCGGCGGCGAGCAGGACCTCTTCAAGATGTCCAAGTTCAAGAAAGTCGGCAGTGTGCTCTGCACGCAGCCCAACATGTACTCGACCAGTGGCAGCGGCGAGCGTGACTTCTACCAGGACGAGCGCCAGCACCACTACTGATGAGAAGAGCTCAGGTGGCATCATGTGCCGTGCAGGATAGCTTTAGAAATAGACCTGCTGGTGGAGATAGATTATCAGTCGTTCTCAGATCTTATTATGCCCTCACACCTCTCATTGGTTAAAATTATATCAGTCCACACAATTACGGCCAAAAAATGATCGACAATTCGCGAATGGTGCGTCGTCGGGGGCGAGCTGCGCGTGCGGCGCTGCTGAGCTGCATGGCTCTCGTGGCTCTCTCATGTGCGTGTGCTGCTGCTGCTGGTGATGTGCGGGGTGTGTCTCCTGAGGATCAACTTCGATACACGAGCGGCGTCTTTGAGTGCGTCGTTGATGGCAAAACGAAAGCTCTGCAACGCGCGTTCGTGAACGACGACTACTGCGACTGCGACGGCGGAGAGGACGAGCCGGGCACGTCGGCGTGCTCGCACCTGCTCACAAGCGTCTTCTACTGCGGCAACGACGGCTATTTCCCCAAGAAGGTGCGTGATAATCAAGCTCCAACCGATACCACATGACCATGATATCTAAATAACACCCGTTATAAACCTTGTGTGCCCATAGATCTCGACGTCGCGCATCAATGACGGCGTCTGCGATTGCTGCGATGGCTCGGACGAGTACGCAGAAGGCTTTCTCTGCAGCAACACGTGCGCAGCAGAGGCCGTGACGTTCCGAGCGGCGGCAAAAGAGAGGCTCACAGTCGTCGAAGCAGGGTTTAAGAAGCGCCAGGCGGCCGTCGAGGGCGAAATCAAGCAGTACTTTGACGGCGTGACGTTGGGGGAGTCTTCCACTGCACAGGCGCTGCAGGTCCTCGAGCAACTTAAGGCGCGGGTGAACGTCCACAAGGACCGCGAAGAGCGCAAGGAGCAGCGCATGCGGCTCGACCGCGCGCGGGAAGCGCAGGCTCAAGTTGCAGCAGCAGAGAGTAGTGATCAGCAGGTGGCGGGTAATGCAGTCGAGGACAAGAGTGCGTGTATCCCGGACGAGGCGAATGGCAAAACATGTGACGACACCAAGGATGGCGATGAGGCCACAGATGACGCTGTTGAGTTTGAAGAAGTGGCCGCAGGTGAACTCGTGAAGGGTGAAGAAGACGAGACGAAGCAGAGTCGTGCGTCAGAAACCGTTGAGCCTGCTGTGCCCACTGAGGACGAAGAGACTGAGAGTCTCCGCGTGACGAGCCAAGTGGAGCTCACGGATGGTACGCGCGTGTCGCTCGCCGAGTACCTGCGTCTGGAGCGCCACGCCAAGCCGAGCAAAAAGTTGTGAGCCATTCATCTACTGCCATATACTTAGTGGTACTGGACTTGCCCGACTCTAGTAGCTAACTGACCATGTTGTTGTTGTGCTCACAGGAAAGGAGCGAGCAGATCGGCGGACCAGATGCGCCGCGAGGACTTTCTCGGCCCGCTGTTCAACGGTGACGCACAGGGCCGCAAGCGCATTGGGATCTACGCGCTGCGCACGCTCGGTGTGCTCTGCTCCCCTGTGCGTGGTGCCGTGGAGCTTATTTTGTTCATCCCACGCACGCTTACCGACCTCTTCGTCACGGTTTTCAAGCCCGACACGTCTCGGTTCGCGTTGCCGTCGCTCTCGACCACCTTCCACGTCTCGGTGGTCCAGGCGCCGTGGTTTAGAAGAATGGGCGAGGGACAGGTGTACCGCGGCTACCAGCACGCGGTCTGGAGCGCACAGGTGGCCTGGGACGCGCCCGTGTTTTTCTACAACTATTTATTGTACGTTGCTGCCTAGTGGTCGATTATTGTGCATGCTGTGTGACCCAGTGTCTGACTGTGGAGCTATGACTGTGTGTGTGTGCCTATCAGTCCACGCCTAGACGAGTCAGTGGTCTCGAGTGAGGCCGAGTCGCTGCGCCGCGTGGTGCGGGAGATCGACGACGACATCAAGAAGCTCGAGACCCAACGGGACGAGAAGCGCAAGGCCGTGGACACGGACTTCGGACCGGATCGCGCTTTCTTTGCGCTCCAGGACCAGTGCATTGAGAAGAAGATCGAAAAGTACAACTACAAGTTATGCGCGTTCAAGGATGTCAAGCAGGACTACACGCTGCTGGGCTCGTGGGACAAGTGGGGTGTTGCTGAAGCCGATAAGCCCGATTACGCTCGCATGCTGTTCACTAAGGGCCAAAAGTGCTGGAATGGGCCAGAACGGTACGTTTACGCTGATGTTTGAGCTCTGAAGATATTGGTGGTGTCAAGGCATGCCTGACTGTATTGTGATCTGTGATTGATAGATCGGTCACTGTGCGACTCGAGTGTGGGCAAGAGAACGAGATCGTGAGTGTGGAGGAGCCATCGACGTGCGAATACGAGATGACGGTGCGCTCACCACTCGCATGTTCGCAGGAGGAACTCACGCGCGCCCAGCAGGACTTTGCGTTTTGGAACAAACAATAGCCAACGAATGAGATATCCACGAATAAACGTATATCGGAGGTGTTGCTCTAATGATTGGTTTGTCGAAGGGCTTGAGTCCGCAATGGGCACAGTGCTATTTTATGTCCAGGACTTGCCAACTGACAGGTTTCGAATCGTAGATCCCGTTAATGCCACTAATCAAGCATGAATCCTCACGAGCCTGACGATGAAGCAGTAGCAGCGAGCCAAAGAGGTCAGCGTGCGGTGTGGAACAAAGCGAGATGTGAGTTCGAGCTCCAGCCAGCACCACCAGTAGCAGCCGCAGCTGAAGCTCTGGTTGTTGTGTCTTCGCTCGATTCAAGCGTTAATGGCGATGAAGTCTGGACGAATCCGTCACTGGATGCAGCACTGAGCAGCTTAGAGGCCGGCGAGTTGAGATCCGACGCGAGTATTCAAAATTTCCTGACCGCCAGATCCCAGCTGAGTCAGCGGATCCTCAGTTCCAGCTCGCCTACGCACTATCTTCCTGGGTTTGTAGCAAAGTGGAGCTCGCAACTGGACAGCTTCAGCGATAATGTGGCAACATCAACAGCAGACTTCCACTGCACCCTGGCTTCTCTATCAGAAGAGTATCTGGAAATCGCGCGAACACAACAGTCCATGGGAGAGGTCGAAGAAGCGCGAGCTCACTTGGGGAAATGCATTGCGCTCACTCGACTTCGCCAGCAGCAAGGCAACCAGGAAGACCCCACAGACATGCTCAGCAAAGCCAAGAAAGTGCTCTTCGCGTACATCAAGTTCCAGGAATCGATGGCAAAGTGCCAGCAGTTGCTGCTTCGAGCCAGGACGCCGCCGTTGATCCTTGCATTTTTGATCCGCGAAGTCGAGTTTTTGAGCTCGCAGGCGCCATTCTCGATCCAACTACTGAAGATTAAGACGGATCTACAGTGGAGAACTCACCAGTACTCTGCGATCGTGAGCAGTTTGTCGACGTCGTCGCTTACGAGCATGGATGTGCACCTCACGCTGTTGTACGCCCGTACTCTTGAGGCGCAGGGTCTCTGCCAACAATCGCTCACTGTGGCTTTCCAGTGGCTCGCTAATGAGAACTCGACCATTTGTGACACTGATGCTGGTTCTCGAAGCGACTTCACCGCTCTCCAGACCCACAAGGAGCGAATCAAATCGCTTCTCGAGAGCAAGAGCAGAGCTGAACAGCTGCGGCGCGAAGAAAACTACGAAGAAGCCTCGCATAGCTACTCACAAAGCCTGAAATTGCTTGGCAGCGACTGCAATCACGTATTCCACGCCTCGTTGCTGCTGAGTCGAGCCAACATGACGCTCATGCTGGTGGAGACTTCAGCAGGAGCAATACCAGTAGAGACAACTCGGCTTTCATCAGCGATCAGCGATCTCAAGCTGAGCCTCAAACTGAATCCGTCCAACCAATTGACCAACCTGCGTCTGGACACGGCGTTGCTGCAGCTCGAGACTCTGAAGCTCAAGTCGAGGATGAAGATCACATAGTAATAGAGGCAAACATGGATCATCAACATTATTGTATCATGTGAAGACACTTACTGTGCGCTGCCAGTGTCTTTTCTTAAATGGCGCCCGCCGATTGCGTCTGCGGGTCCGCCGACTGCGGCTTGAGCGCGTTGATGTACTGTTGGTTGGCTTCGTTGCCCTCGCACAGGTTACGCAGCGCCACGAGCGACCATTCTCGGATAAGCGGGTTCGCGTCGTCAATGTTGCAGTGGTTGAGGAAGAGCGCGAGATACCCAAGCTCACGCACGACGTCCTGGTGTGCGCTATGGCGAAAGCTCAGGTTCCCGATCGCACGAATGATACCAGAGCGGTATCCGAACGGCTCACCACCGGTCAATGAGACCAAGGTGGCCGTATCGGCTGGACGGTTGGTCACTGCTTCTTGGGTTGCACTAGCTTTGACACCGAGACGACGTAGTTGCCACACGCGCTGGAGCTCCGCCAGCAAAGACTCCAGCAGCAACTGAGCTACCTCTGTGTATATGAGCGACACGAACTGCGTCACCTCGCCAAGCGCTTCTAGCAACAGTAGCTTCGCCTCGTTTTCGAGCTCTATCCACATAAGTTTGCGCTCTTCTTCGGCCTCCTCCGGACGGTCCTCGTCGTCCTCTGTGATCACGAAGACCCACGTGCTCTTGAGGAATTCGAAGAGCGCCAGTGACGCCACTGCACCACTTGCCGAAGATCCTCTCTGTTGCTGATCACTGGGCCGCACACCGGATTCAAAGTGTGACGTGACCCAGAGCGTCAGCATGCGCAACAGGATGAGTTGCTCGGGCGTAACACGCGACCAAAGTCTGCTCAGCATGTGGGCGCCAACAGCGTTGTAGAGGTCCTTTGTATAACCAGCTTCAAAGAGGACGCGGAAGAGCAGGCAGATCCACTCGAAGGCTGGATCATCGTCGTCGTGGTCGGCTGGCAACAGAGTTGCTGCAGTCGCTGATCCTGACATGGGCTTGACGAGACAGCGTTGAAGCACTGTGATCACGAGGTTCCGCGCGCAGACCAGGTCTACACGACGCTGGGTGACTGCAGTGTCCGCCTGCGAGTTGACGCAGTTGAGCATGAGCGCAACGGCAAACGCGACGATCTTACGCTGCTCCTGGCACTCCACCAACACTTTCTAGAGACAAACAACCGTGCTGTTAGCCACAAGGTTAACCAATACACATAGACAGAGGAACGTACTTGGAAGTGGTCGGGAAAGAAGAGTTCCCACACGACCACCTGGTTCAGCTCGTTGCCGGTCACGCAGTTGACGAGAAACTGGAGCGCGACCTGGCACAGGAGTACAATGGCTTTCTTCACAGCGTGCTCTTCCACGTCCACCCAACTGCAGCAGCCGAGTACAACGTCGTGCGCCTGTAGCAAGATCACCATCACCAGTACGTATTAGTTTGATTCAACACAGATACTACAACGAGATGAATAAATAACACACGCACCAGGTTGATCAGCCTCGTGGCGCTGCATGCCGCCTGATTGGCCTTACACGACACGCACGCGTTGCGCAGCAAGCGGAACGCCGACGTCGCAGTGTTAACATGGCTCAAAACCTCATCGTAATCTTGAATCTCCACACTAGTTGGCGCAAACTCGCCCGTGTTCAGTCCGTTCTGGACTTGGCTCCTGTTCACGTGGATCGTGTACCCGAGCCCGTCATCATCGTCGTCGTCATCATAGTCCGCATCGAAAACGCTGCGTTGGTGACCAGCAGCAAGTTCGCTGCCACTGCTGTTGCTATTGTTGTGCCCGACGACGACGATGTTGCGTTTGAGCGCGTCGAGCGCGGCGTCCAATGAGCTCTTCACGCGCAGCCACACGCCCGAGTCTGCGAGCGATTGGCTGCAAGAGAGAAAACAACAAGAGCAGCAGCACACACATCATAGCAAGCGCTCAGAGCGTAGCAGTATACACATAACGTGTGGGATGAGCTGTGACTGCCGTGGACACAGGCGACGCACCGGAAGACGTCGCTTCGGCACTCGGTCGCGAGCGCCTCAAACTCCATTTTCAAATTTACACCATCAAGTTTGACACACTTGTCGTACTTTAGCGGATACCGTACTTAGTGACAGGCTACTATAAAAGTGACACGGTGGAAAAACGAGCGTGGGTCGTAATCAAAGAGAGTGATGGTCACTTCAACCCTCACCAATAAACAAATTGCAAAAATAACCATGCTGTCTGGCCACAACAGGACTGATCCCACTCAAGTGTGGTGGCAAGAACTCCCAGTTATCTGGATAGAGGGCAGCGCCAAACGCATCGATTCAGGCTGATGATGGGGTCGCTTGCCTCTCTTTGCGACAAGCTCAACTTGGCTGGAACCATCAAACTGAATGTACACACCAATTTTACACCAAATAGCACCCAACCCTACCCCCGTTCCACCTGTTTTTTGCTCGCACCACCCACGTTCGGTTTCCGGCTCGTCCATACAAATTCCAAGGCTAATCCTGTCGACCCTTTTAAAATTTGAAATCCAGTGCGGCTAAAGGGGCTTGAACCCGTGCATACAAACTCCAAGTGCAACCCCATCCCAGCGCCTTTGAGTGGTCCGCGAGCCACGAAAGAACGACACGAGACCAAACTGGACGGAACAAAGAAAAGTGAGAAAGTGACAAAACCGGACGTGTGGGGAGAGCAATGTCGCCCCTCCCCACTCGGGCCTCTCCCCGTCAGCTTTTCACTGGCCATTTGTATGCTGTGCATGCCAGCTCCTGATTCCGAAAAGGCATCATCCCTCCCCAAGCCTCTTGTCGGCGTTTGACTTGCTTTTTGTATACCTCCGACACACCCGTTCTCGCGCATTCCTTTTCCGCCAAACTGGGCCTTTGGCTTTATACTTTCATTTCGAGTTTCGCGCCCAAGCCCCACAAGCAACCAGCAGCAAGACTCAAGCCAACCAGACAAGAACAAGAACAAGATGGCGCGTACCAAGCAAACCGCGCGCAAGTCCACGGGTGGCAAGGCACCCCGCAAGCAGCTGGCCACCAAGGCCGCCCGCAAGAGCGCGCCCACGGCCGGCGGCG
>JAASFV010001003.1:0-12249 GCA_023334015.1 Globisporangium paddicum
GGTGGTGGCGCTTAGGCTTCTTCGTTGTTGTTCTTGGTCGCGCGTGGTACTTCGTCGTCTCGCGTCACGCTTGTGTTCTTGCTCTTGGCGCTCTTGGTCGCACGTGGTGTTCTCGCTCTGATTTTTGGTGCTTTTAGTCTTGCGCTTGGTGCTCTCGTCTTGTCATTGATGCTCTGGTGCTCTTGCTCTCGCGCTAGATGTCCTCTGGTTCTCGTTCTCGGTGTTCCCGTTCTTGTCTTGTCGTCCTACTCGTTCTTGAAGCTGAGTCAATCGGATGACTGGCATTATCACTTCGGCAACCACGGTGATACTGTTCTCTTCACAGCTGAAAGGTGTGGCCATGCGGACATGGTCTATCTGCTGTTCAAGCGCAGTGCTGTTATCAATCAAGCGAATCGATCACGAAGTTCACCACTCCGTGCTGCTGTCGCAAATGGGTACTTAGACGTGGTGAAACTACTCGTCGGACTTGGCGCTGATGTGGAGAGTACGAACGATGAAGAAGAGACGCCACTTTACGCTGCGTGTCGTAAGCGCTATGTGCGCCTTGTACAAGTGCTCATGGCGGCTGGTGCTTCTGCCACGGTTCAACTAGCGCCTGGTAAAAGTCCGCTCTTCGATGCATCCAAGAACGACCATTTGAAAGCGGTTGAATCCTGCTCGCGCACGGTGCTGTGGGAGTTGCAAAGGTCATCGAAGATCCTAGAAACCGCATTTGCACGACTCCTGTCACTTTGTCTGGACAAGCTGGCCAATGAAGATCCTTGAAGCGCTAGTCGAAGCAGGGTGTTCTGCCAATGTCCGGGACCAGCTTGGAGAGACGCCGCTGATTTCTGCAGCTCGATCAGATTTCCCGGAATGCGTTCAGTTGCCGATCGCGAAAGGAGGAACCGTGAATGTGAAAGAAATGGCCGACTGGGAGTATCCGCTGCTCCCTGGCACACTGGAGAAAATGACAGCGATGTGCAGTGCGGTACACGAGTTCGCAGATATTGCGATCGGTATCAAGGCGTGTCTCAACAGCGTTTGCTGCCAAGTTGAGCCTGGAGAAAGCAGTCTGGTCACGTTCGCGAACGTCGTCTTCCAGTTCTGCAGACTCTTGTTTGAGCTTGAGGCACTCGACAGTCCGCTTTCTCGCTTCATTGCAAATTGACCGTTGTCTACGCGACTACGTGATGTCCATGAAGAGTTGGACCACTCTATAACTCGCGCGGCTACGAACAGAGCATAAACGATTGGAGGATCCAGTGGGATGAACCGCAACGCCACCAAAGCAACGGTTTGTCGGAAACTCTCAGCAATTACGTTGTGCTTGCAAACGGTACATCAAGTTTCCAGACACACCGATTCTTCTGCAGCAACAAATAGGCAACTGAGGTGGGCAGAGCAACGAGGACGATCTCACAGTCGCAACACACTTACTTGAGCGATTGGTTCAAGTGTGTCGCATCGATGCGCCGGTCGTGTCAGTGGTTCCTACCGCGCTCTGACGTCGACTTCCACAGCTGGAATGCCACTGAATACGGCACTGGGATCAAGAAATACCACGACAAGTGGTTCAAAACGAGCGTGACGATCGGCGAGGACGAGTTCAAAGAGGCAGTGACTCGCCGGTTCCAACACAGCCATCCGAACGTCGTGAAGCTCTTTGGCGCGTGCCACATCAGCTCCCCCTCAGTTATTTGTCTACGAGTTTCTTCCCAGCGAGAAAAAGCTGCGCGATTTCTTACTCGTGGGTGACAACCGCCGGCTGGCGTGGCAAAAGCTGAGTGAGGCAGCACTGGGGCTTCAGTTTCTCCACCAGAGGTACTTTGTCCACGGCAACCTCCAGTACAGCTACATTGTTGTTGGCGCGAATGCAGAGCCGAAGCTCGCTGGCTTTGGCGAGAATCGAGTGCCAAACAACTATCTCGTGCGGCGGATGTAGACGCACTGGAAAGCCCCGAGCTCCTTCGAGACGAGCCTGCGTCAAGCGCTTCAGATGTGTACGCATTTGGTATGTGCATCCTAGAAGCCGTGAGCCTGGACCTACTGTGGAAAGCCGACTACGGGTTCTAGATTATCGAGAAAGTGCTCGATAGTAAGCTTCCAGATTGTCCGGTGCAGATGAGTTAGGCTCGATACGAGTTGGTGGAGAGCATGTATGCTTTCGATGCGAGTGAGCGCGTCTCCATGGTGTATGTAGTGAGCCAGTTGAAAGCATTTGTAGCGGTGAGTGACGCTGATGATCCGAAACCCTCACCTCGCACCCGTTCTGACCAGGTAAGGTTTGGTGTGGCGGATGTCTATCGGAAGTTACCATTGCTAACCATCATTTATTTTGTATGGCACGTATGCAGACAATTCCAGAGTTCATCATCCCGGAGCTGGGCACAACTATTACGAGTGCGCCTCAGAACGTATTCTCTCGAAGCTCGCAGATTCAGGAAGCTCGGTGGATGGCGGAGAAAGCCTACAAGGTGCTCGAGTTCATTTACCAGCGGTTGTTGGAGTTGAAAATACGACCAAGTAGTGGCATCGTGATGAGATACTGTGCCGCGCTGTGTCGGTTCGAGAGCTACCTACGTGTCAGAATCATCGAGGCGTCAACGGCTCGCCGAGCTCGAAGTCGTCAGGTCGCTGATATGCATTATGTGTTGTATGCAGAGCTGGACCAGTTACTGAACCTGCTGAATGTGCCGCAAACTGATCCAGTTCACATCTGGCACCACGGCAAAGAGGATATCGAGAGCCGATCACTTGCCAGCCATGGAGCCCAGCTTTTCGCCACTGGTTCCAGCATTGAAGGCAAGAAGATTGATGCAATCAATTTCATACACTATAGCCAAAGCTCATTGCGGCCACGTCCAGTCAAGACGCCAAGCTGTCGGCTCCCACAGCAACTTCAAAGTGGCACCTGCCGCTGCGCGAGATGGATTTCAACACGAGCGACTACGTTGGTGAGGGTGAATTTGGCGCAGTGTACGAAAGCTCTTGGATGAACACGTCTGTGGTCGTGGAGTTAATGGGCTACCAGGAAGACGCGGGCACAGTCACCATCGAATTGTTTCTCCACGAAGTCGAGGTCTGGCACCAGCTTAACCATTCGGACATCATCGAGCTCTTTGACGCAAAACCATGTGGACAAGCGTTATTTTGTCTGCGAGTACGCTTCACAGGTCAGCTTGCTGGAGTACCTCGAGAGTAAGAACAGTAACAGGTTCAAGATGTGGCACAAAATGTACGAGGTGGCGCTTGGGCTCCAGCACATGCATAAACTCAACATCGTGCACAACGACCTCAAGTAGACAACATCCTGGTCGGAGCCAGCGGACAGGCAAAGACCATCGACTTTAGACTGAATTTGCTGTCCGACAAGGCTGAAATCACGGTCGATCTCAAAAAAATCGGAGTAGTATACTGGAAGTCGCCCGAATACCTCCAAGGCGAGCGTCCAGCGATCTTAACGGACATCTACTCTCTCGCGATGTGCGTTCTGGAGGTCGTGATGGGCGATGTCCCGTGGGGACGCAATATGTTCGCAGCTGCAGTTCGCTACCACGTGAAGAAGGGCGAGATCCTGATTCGGCCTGCAACTTTGAATGCCAAGCAGTGGGATCTAATCCAGTGGATGACGAATCCTAACTCAGCGAAGCGTGTGAAGATCTCGCTGGTTGCGACCAAGCTCTACGAGATCGCACAGGGCGTACCGCGAGACGCTGCTGGCACTCCATAGGTTCTGAAGTTATGCATGTGTGTGGAAGCTCGACTTCCACGGATCAAAGTCAAATTCCAATTTAAAAAAAATGGAATTCGTCGATAATAATAATAATGTTGAAGAGTGTACACAATTACTCGTGGTGCTTTGATTCCAGCTCCATGGTATATCAAAAGCGAATGACTGTCTTGACGGAGTTATCTTACAGGTGCTTGAGACTGAAGTTGTGCTCTCCGATCACGCGAACGAAGCGGCGGTCAGCCATAATGAAGTGCAGCTCGCCACCTCCGATACAGTAGACACTCGCGACAGCCTTGGTCCCCGAGCAAGGACGAAGTTGAACGCTAAGCCGCCACAGTGAGTCGCATGGCTAGCAGCGTCGCCTTCGGCATCGGAATTATCTGAGCATCTACCAAGAACCAGAAAACTCTTTGCGAGTTAACTCGGAAGCGGGACCTCGACTCAAGGTCCTCAAATAACACTGCAACAAGGTCACTGTTTGATATGTGCTGTACCAAAAAAACGCTTTCGATTTCCAAGACTCGTCAATATGGGCGACAGTAACCAGATTGTACAGTATTCGATGCTACTGTGGACGATATGTGTTTCGAAAGGCTGTCGCAGCCTTCTGCAACCCTTTTAGGGGTTTATTGTAGAGGTTGAAAGGCTACAGGAGTCCTCTATATCATTCCAAATAACAGATTGTAGTGGTCTGGAAGGCCATAGGTGACATTCACTGGTAATATGAGACCTCCGGAGAACTACATGGCAGCTCTGCTCTCTGATTCCGTTCGCTTCTTGTGATCAGATTCCCGTCACTCGACCAAGGTTGGGTGGAAGCTGACATCTCACACGTCTGGATTTCAGCAAATAAATGGTCTCTATTTTACCATTTGTACCTCTTTAAATGTATTAGCTCCAAATATTTCCACATATATCTTCTTAGTATTATTTTGGACCACACAGTCATCAGTTTTAGGGTAAATACCCTAAAATATGAGCCGTCGCCACCAAATAGGGCCATCATTTCGTTCATTCCAGACGAGCAGCAGCAACAACTTTTCCACACAACTCGTCCATTTGTGCAGCCTCCGTTCGCCCGTCACGTGCATCTCCACATTCCTCAGTGCACCTCACAAGCACTGCCAGCGTCAGCGCTATCGATCCATACCACCCGCAGCTCTTAAAGCTCAGTACTGAGTGAGCAATCCCCAGCACCATCAACAAATATTTCCAAGATGGCGGCCAAGTTCTCCATGGTGAACACGTCGGGGCTCTTTGACCAGGGCGCGCACCTCGAGGCGTCGGACCGCATGCAGGGTGCGATGGAGGAGCTCAAAATCAAGAACGAGCGCGCCGAGAGCGCTAAGAGCGTGCAGCGCGCGCAGCAGGACCAGCACGAGAAGCTCATGGTGCAGCGCGCGGTGCGCTCGCAGGAAGCCGCGATCTCGGCGGCGCTGCAGAAAGACGCCGCCTACGTGCGCGTCAAGCGCACTAATAACGACGACGGTAACGATGACGAGGAAGGGGAGAGCGACGAGGACGACGCGCTCCTGGACGAGCTGGACAACGACCCCGAGCTCGAGCGGTACGTCCCATCATTATTCCCTTTTTTGTATCGGAGAATATATTGTGTGGCTTATGACATATCGTTGTATGTATTCTAGACTGCGCCAGGTGCGCATGAGCCAGCTCAAGCAGGCATACGAGGAGAAGCAGACGCTGCTGGCCAAGGGCCACGGCGAGTACCGCGAGATCGCGCAGGACGAGTTCCTCAAGGAGGTGACGTCCAGTTCACGCGTGGCCGTGCACTTCTACCACAACGACTTTGAGCGCTGCAAGATCATGGACATGGTGAGTTATGTCATTATCCTGTCGGGTAAAACATTGTTGGGATATTAATTTGTTTGTACTATTATTTAGCACCTGAGTCGCCTCGCCAAGACCCACATTGAGTGCAAATTCCTCAAGATGAACGCCGAGAAGGCACCGTTCTTCGTCGAGAAGCTCTTGATCCGCGTGCTGCCAACCGTCGTGTGCTTCCAGGACGGCGTCGCGTTCCCGTCACGCGTGATCGGCTTTGACGGCCTCACAGCCGACGACGACGAAGAAGAGGTGGCTACATTCGGCACGCGCGGCCACCTGACGTCGACCGACACGTTCCCAACCTTTGCGGTACGTCTCAAACCATTTCATGCCTTGCTTCTTTAAAAGCCGACGCGGTCATTATTGTTGAATTAATATGTAAATTGATTAACCTTGTAGCTCGCGCGCAAGCTCGTCCAGATCGGTGCGATCAACGAGCACGACGCCGATGAAGACGAGGAATAGACGCAGGAACGAAGGTCAGAGTCGTCCATCATTCTTCCGGGCTTGGGCGAAACGAAAGGTTTGCTGCGATTAAATAAATATTGTGGGTGTTTTCTTCTCTACCTTGCTATCCTTGTTCCAGGCTCGCTCTGTCAGGACTAGCGAGCGTCTGGATGGACGAATTGGACCAGGCTGTCAGCATATCACGGCTCTGCAGCAAACTCAAGCCATCAAAGACAATGCTTTCGGTGGATGCAGTCGTCACGACGTGGCCGTGAGCTTTCTTTGCGAAAATGGACGCGTTCCCAGGTGGCTGCACCTTCCGAGTTCCTCCAGGCTTTGCTGGTGAGCCATTCAGCATGGCTCGTGTGTGGCTGTTGTTCTTCATACTGCTGCTGTTCGGACTTGCCTGGGACGCCAATTGGCTTTTCATTGGACTCTTGCCACTCTGGACGGCTGCTGTGGACAGGAAGTTGAACTGGTTAGTCGCCATCGCGAGAAGACTGTTGCTCGGCGGCTGGAGAGAATGGTACCCTGCTGTTCCTGCCAGTGGTGGTCTCCTGCTTGGCTCATTCGAGTTGCTTTGGTTCGTCCCAGGCTCGCCCTCCATTGCTGCAGCGACGGACGACGTCACGTGGGCAAACATGCGTCTGTTCTGCTTCAGTGGCGATATTGGGCTCCCACCGCCAGCCGATGAGCCTGATGATGGAACCTGGGCGATCGGAGGTAACTCCAGGCCAAGCTGCTTAGAGATCAGGTCACGATGCTTGATGCCTGAAGCTGTAGACGACCCAAAGACAGCAGTAGCAGCGCCGCCAGTTGACGAGTGCCTGGAGTTCTGGAAGAGCAGCGCTATCCTCTGCTGATACGTCTTCATCTTCTCGAGCAGGAACTGGAGCACAAAGCGATTTTCGTCGGCCGAGAGCTCGTCGAGCGCTACTAGAGGTGGCACCAGTGTGGCAAAGTCGTCCATCTTCGTGGTCTCCTTTGCAAGCTTGGCGATCTGGGGCAAGTCGCTGGCACTGCCAACAGTGTTGCTGTTGTTGCCTCGAGTCACTTCAATTGCTGCGTCCTGGATCGCTCGACAGAGAAACTGGATGACCTCGTCCTGCTGCGCGACCATGTATTGTTTCTCCTGCTGAAACATGTGGATCCAGTCGTGGGCGTTCTTCAGCGTTGCCTCGAGCTCGTCCACCTGGGCTTTTAGGATCCTGGTCTCGTCCGAGCTGCTCCTCTTCTCCTCCAGGCAACCACTTGCTTGCTGAAGCAGCAGCAAGGCTTCTTGGTCCTTGACGAGCGTGTCGAGCGCCGCTTTGTCCTCTTTCCTCTGCAACTTCTGGAGGATTTTCTGGTAGTAGTAGTTCTTCTTGGCCATCACGGCCTCGTTCTCCTCAAGCATCTTGGTCTTGACACGCAGCAGCTTGATTTCGTCCTCGAGCACATGGTACCGCGTGAGCAGCTTCTCTGTCTCCTTGCTCTGGAACGCCAATTCCTCCATAAAGTGGTCGTTCTCCATCATCGTGCGCTTGGTCGTTGTGTTGAGCTGGTCGTCCGTGCGCTGCAGCAGCTCCTCCTTCGTCTCCTTCATGCGCAGTAACATCTCCTTCTTCACGCGGTCCTTCTCAAAGATGCTCTTGCGCTCGAGCTCGAGCTTCTCCTCCTCGAACTGCTTGGTCGTGCGTACGAGCGTGGCCTCGAGCTCTTCCATCTGGGTCTCGATCTGGAGCTTCTGCTGGGAAAACACGTGCAGCTGGCGCAGTTTGAGTTCGAGACTCTCAATTTCCTCGCTTGCTCGCGTGAGCTCGGCCTGGAATTGGCTCTGTGCGGTCTCTATGAGAGTGTCGTGGTCGTGGATGACCTGCTCGTGCTCCTGCTTGGCCAGCGCGAGCTCTTTCTCCAGACTCACGATCAACACGACATGCTGGTCCAGTTTGCCGTTAAAGTAGTGGTACATCTCGCTCTGTTCCTGGGTCTGCTTGGCGAGCTTTTCCTTTAGGAACGCGTTCTCATCTTTCAGGCTCTTGTTCTCAGTATCACTGTAGACATACAAGAGATCCACCATGTTAGCAGTCGCCGTGAGCCAAGAAGTCACTGCAACAAAGACAAGCTAATGACTCACAGCGTGTTCATCTGCTCGCTCAGAAGCATCATGTCGAACGCGAGCTTCGTGTCCATCTGACCGATGGCGCTGAGCACCGCCTGCGAGAGGATCGCATTCGTGAACTGCGGTGGCCCTCCTCCCTGCACCGCCACCTGGTCGGCCGTGGGGCCTTGGTCGCTCTCACCAACCGTGGAGTCATGGTTTCCTCTCTCAGTCGGGTCACCTGCGTTCTCCATTGTACCTCGCTCCAGCTGGCTACTCACGAACTCAGGGCGATGTGTTTGTTTTGCATCCTGGTCTCCATTGTCACGAGGCTTTCTTGTCGCGCCACGATCTGCAAATACCTTTGCCACCAGCACCGGCGATTCTGCTATTCATAGCGAGTCAACTGGCGCTTTGCATCTCGACACAACTTGACCTTTTCTGCATAGCAGACACCCTCGCGTGCGGTTTCCCTATCTCCTCGAGTTACATTATCAACTTGCTCTTCGTTTCTGAAGTGTGAGACTCTCATGATCAGCTCACTTCTCCTTTTGTCCATGCAAACACAACAATATTTGTACGCACCACTTGCTCGCCACACGAGCAGCTCTACACGGAGTAGCAGCAGCACAGAAGCCGCTTGATCGCCTGCCACCAGGCCGCGGGGCCGTGGTCATCGCACATGTCGAGAGCTGACTTCATGGGCAGCCCCATGCCTCGGCCACCACTGTTCAGTGACGACAGGAGCGCGGCGTTCGGGCCGCTGCCCGCGCTATTGGAGTTCCCGTCAAGGCCAAAGCGCGAGCCCAGCGACGGGTTCGACGACGCGAACAGTTGCTGCTGCTGCATGTAGAGCATCGAAGACGAGCCGGTCGCGATTGTAGACTCGGTGGTCGATGACAGCTCATCCTGGGTGCCTTTCAGTGCCTCGCTCCCAAACGCTTCGGACACTGTGACGGACGTCGAGAAAGTGTTGCGCTCCTCAGTGATGCGATTCGTGGACTTTTTGATCGCACCGCCAAACGGCATCTCATACAACGGCGCTGCTGTGCCGCCAAACTTGTACCGCTCGTTAATACTCCGCAGCCCGAGCCACTTACATACCTCGTTGCAGCGATGTGACTCGAGAAACTTTTCCATGCCGAACGTGCCCAAATTGCCCGCGCCAAAGCCTCGGCCATCTGCTGTGTGGATTTGCGGGTCGGTGTAGCTGTCGTTCACGCCCTGGATGTCGACGATCATGAGGCGGTAATCGGACGCAACGAACGTGAAGTGTGAGAAGGCCTGCGGCGTATTGCGCTCGCGCTCCTCGGTCGAACTCGTCTCCTTGCCCACGTATCCATTGTTGTTGCTGTATTTCACGTACGCGCCCGGCAGGTACTCCTCCACCGAGCACACGAGGTCGCCGCGATCACGCAGCTTGAGAAGCCACGACCGGGCGTAGTACACTTTCAGCGGCGGCTCGTGCTCATTGTAGAGCTCGGCGTAATGTGCGCAGACGGCTTGCATCTCGACGTCACTTAAATAAGAGCTGGGCTCGACGTGGCGGATGCTGAACTTGGCCACTAATAGCCGCGTCACGTTCGCGTCTGTTGCGCCTTCTTCGAGCTCCTATCGAGGCAAATGAAAAGGCATATCACACTGTTAATAGGCTTATCACAGAGTCCACACTCGCAAGAAGCTGGGACATACCTGTAAATAATATGCATTGCGTAGTTGGCCCGTCGCGAACGGGACGAGGTCGAGCTTGACGCGTGTCGACGTCGAGTGCCACTCGAGCGTGTCGACGTCAAAGCTCAGCTTCTCAGCACGTTCCTTGAGCAAGCGGCTGAAATCGGGCGGGTTGTGCGGCACGACGGTCTTCATGATCGGCTGCAGGACGCGCCGCGGCGACGGCTTCTTGCGCTCGGTAGACGTGCCGGTCATCTCGTTAATAATCTGGTTCTTGCGTTCCTGATACTCGTCGTTCGTCAAGTGGCCGCAGTCGAGGAGCAGCTTGAGCGTGTTGAGCTTCTCGAACGGGCTCTTGGCCTTGGCGCTAGACGACGAGGACGTCACGGCTGCCGACGACGGCGAGGGCGCCTGCTGCTGGTGTTGCTTATCGTCGCCGTCTTTCTCCTTGCTGGTCTCTTTCTTCTTCCCATGGCTCGACTTGCGCTTGCGGCCAGTTGAGTGCACGCCACTGCCACTGTGCGGCGCAGCGGCCATGGGCGGGAGTCCACTCGAATCATACACGACCTGTGCGCCAACAACGTTCGAGGACGGCGAGAGCCCATGGCTGCTGCCCGGTGAAGCGGTCGCCAGTGGCACCTTGGAGGTCGAGATGTTCACCACAGGTCGACTGTTGTTCATGCTGCTGCTCGTGGTGATGTTAAGATTCATGCTCATAGTAATGTGCGACTGGAACGACTGGTGCTCCTGCTGCTGTTGTTGTTGGGGCCGCGGGAGTGGCACTGGAAGTATTTCAATGACTGCTGCTGCTGGCTGAATGAATCCAACCGCTGGCTCAGGATCGCTCGTGTTCGCTGGTCTCGACGCGATCGGTGGCGTTGTACTGGAGCTACTGAGGCGGACAACTGGCTGATGTCGTCGCTCAGCTGCTGCTGCCGCTAGCTGTGGAGATGGCGGTGGGAATGATGGCTGCCGCTGTTGGGCGACGCACTCTTTTTCCGCGACGTGAAGGTCGTTTCGGCCGCTCCGTGTCGCTGCTTTCTCTTCCAGCAAGAGGCCCGAGGGATGCCGCTGGCCCAGTTGCTGCTGCTGTTGTTGTGACTATATCAGAAAGCAAAACACAAGGGCCACAGCACGACGTCAGTCAGTGCTGAGCGACGTTCGTTTCTCAGTTGACACAGCGCCACACAGAGACAGACAGAGACTCATACACAGGCGAGTGGCTGGCTGGCCAACTCAGGAGGAAGGGTCGCGCCTGCTCACCCTTTGCTCGCCATCTCCTCCACCCATTCACAAATCGATACATAGAGACAAACAACATCCAGTTACCCCATGTAAAACTGCTTCAACCGAGGGCGTTTCTTCTCGTGAGCCTCATGCAAAAAAATCCAAATGCATCGCAATGGAAAGGCCGACGCGATGGCAGCAGATCGCGTCGAAACGCCGTCGCGTCGACTATCCGATTCACCATACAACACTAAGTCAAAATACAATTCCACTCGCCAGCATACAGCAGTCATCATACACACGCCACAGCCATCTCAACAGAATCATACACATGACAATGTACAACATACAACGTCCAGTCACAACGCGTACATGTGCTGCGCTGGCACTGCTCCCCACCGCACGACTCGGTCTCGACTCTGACTGCAGCGACACGGCGCCCTGTTGCTCTGTCGTGGATTCGCCAGAAGGTGGCGGCGTCTTCCACTGCGACGCCATTCGCTCTCACACGTTCTCACTCACTCTCGCACTTGGCCTGTTGTACGTGACGCTTTCACTGGCCTGAGACGGCGATTGCTGGTACCTGCGTGCGCTGGTTTACGTCGTGCTCTATGCGTCGCAGCCTCTGGCTGGTTTCTGGTTCGGACGAGTGGCTACTGCGTAGCTCCTGGTGCGTTGCCTCGTAGCGCCAATTAGACCATTTTCCCATTGAGAAGAACAAAAAATACAGAACGATGGTCAGTTAGTGTATCTCTCTCTATAAGAACTGCCGCTGAACCTTTTTGTTTTAGCTTTAGACTTTTGTCACTCTATCCCGCTCACAAGGATGAGCCTTTCCGTATAAGAGCAGGAGTGGGACCGTGCGGACAGTTAAAAAAAATTGCCTGTTACGAAAGCTGTTTGTATTTGCTGTTCAATCGGACTTGTAATTTGTTTACATCCAATCATACTCGACAAACGGCAATAATACAACGTGTGTGAAAGGCTGGGCAACGCTTAGATAGTGTCCCGGTATGATGGCAAGATCCAACCCGTGTTCGATGGTGAGATGACAGCAAGTATGCACTGCTTCCATGAGATCGTTGATATTGTGCCACCTATTGTCCGCGTTATGACTGAATGTGTAACGGGGTACACGGGTGAGTTACACCGCAGTAACCACTCTGCCAAACTACTGTTTGTGCAATATCTTTAAGACCAAACTTAGTACAGGTTCGCACTGGCTACCTTACCTAGAGCCAGATGCGTACTTTATAAACAA
>JAASFV010001004.1:0-12231 GCA_023334015.1 Globisporangium paddicum
ACACACAACCCTACTCCATCCGCAATTCACACATTACAGCATCCACAGAGCAACCAAGTGACAGCACCGCTCCACACGGCAACAGCTACGGCGGAATCACAATAGCCTGCGCTCATAGCCATTACACCGAAAGCCACGGCTTGACGAATTTGAAATGCGAATTGAATATGAAAACGTGTATGAGTCGATAAGTGCTTTATACAAAAATGCCTTACAACCGTTAAACGCGCGAAAACGACTTTTATCATCTGTGGGAGTGAGGGTTTGCTGAGTGTGGCCAATGGTTTGGCGCTTTTTGGCTAGTGGGTTATTGGGATAATTTCGTTTTTGATGCGAAAACGGCCGTTTTTGGAACGATTTACTGTCTGCGCTGATCACCGAGTTAGCGCGATTCGAATGGCCTTTTCAGATATCTGATAGCATTTTAGGATCAAAATATTTTCCAAGAAATTCCAGTGCGGCTGACCAATTGGCGCGCACTGTAAAGGTTTGCTTTTCAACCCAAATTAAAACCCGGGGCACAATGTAACCCAGGTTACCATCATGCAAGAATTGGACGTTTTCGACATCTCATTGAAATCCCTTTTAGCGGCAAATCAGATCATAGATCCGCTTACAAGGGATACCATCCGTGTTACCGGAATCTTCACTTTTTAACTTGATTTCACTATGTCCCATTACTGGGGAAAATATCACTAGCCATAATGAACTCAAGTCAAGTGGTTTCCTCAATATTCACAATCCGTTTATGTAATAACTTTTTTTCCTAAAATTTGAGTGTTCATGGGCATTTGCAAACAAAGCGTCAGGAGCAGCCGCCGCCGCCAGCACCGCCCGCTCTCGTCCCCCACCGCCGCGTCCGCCGCCCGCCGCCGCCATGGGCCGCCGCGCAAAGTCGACCAAGAAGATCCAGACGCGCAAGAAGCAGGTCGTGCTCACGGTCTTTAAATGTCCCTTCTGCTCGCACGATGAGGCCGTCGAGTGCAAAATGTGCGTTGCTCGTGCTGCATGTGCATGTGCATGTGCATGTGTGTGTGTGTGTGAATGTGGATGGGCGTTCATTGTGTATCGTGTTGTGTTTGTTTGCGCCGTCGCTCATGTGTTTGTGTAATGTTAACGGACTGTGAACAGGGACCGCGACCACAACATCGGCCACCTCTCCTGCCGCGTGTGCACGGAATCGTTCCAGACCCCCATCCATTGTACGCTCGCTGCGCACTTGTGTGTATGAGTATAGGCAGCGCCTCGTGGTCCTATTGCTGACGTGTGCTGGCTCATTTGTGATTCATTTAATGCGCAGATTTGAGTGCCCCGATCGACGTTTACACAGACTGGATCGACGAGTGCGAGGCTCTGAACGGCTAACAGACAGAGAGACGCAGAGAGAGAACGCGTACTAGGTCAGAGATGCAGACAGCAGTCAACGAGCGACTGCGTGGCGTCACGCGCGTTCGACCACCGATGGTGAAAAGGGGAACAAACAGTCGAATGGATGGATACATTTTGTGAATAGATTTTGCATGCGCGCTCGCCCGTCGGCTTTCTCGGGCCTTGCACTATTGAGCTCTTGAAATTCCCTCTAACCCCAAGATGTGCTCAGGTCACCTTGGCGTTCCCGTCTTGCTGCAGCTTGCGGGCCTTTTCAGCGGCGCGCTGCTGCTTCTTCTCCTCCAGCTTGCGCACACGCGTCTCGAGCAGCAACTGCCGGCGCGCATACTCCTCTGGGTCGCCGCTCTCAGCGAGCTTGTCGAGCTTCTTCTGCTCCTTGGCAATCGCGCGCGCCTCCTCGAGTTCGCGCACGCGCTCGGCCTTATTGCGCTCGAGTTTCTCCTGTTTACGATCCAGCTTCGCCTGCTGGATCGCGCTCTCTTTGGCCAGCAGGATCTTGGCGTACTGCTCCGGGTCGGAGTGCATCAGCAGCTGCAGTCGGTTCTGTTCCAGCACAAGCTCGGTCTCTTCGCGCTCATGGTCTTCTCGTTCGCGTACGAGTCGTTCCCGCAGCGCCAGTTTGGTGACCACACGCACAGCCTCGGCGTCGCTCTCCTGCGTACGCACGGCCAGGTGCAAGACGCAGGCGTTGAAGACAAAGTCGCGGCACAGGTTACCGAAGAATTCGAGCTCGATTGCCTGCTCTTCGTCGTCATCACCATTTCTGCACTTCTCCAACAAATTCGGCGCCACGAACGAGAGCAGAAACTCAAACACGAACGGGTCGAGGAAGCACGCGATCCGCTGCCGCTTGGCCTCGGGGATGACCTTCCAGAGCTCGGCAAAAACTGCGCGCAAGTTGGTTTCCAGGTCAAAGCGCTGGTGTTGCTGCTGCTTTGCGCCACGGGCTGCGGGTCGTGACCGCAGCTCCTCCATGCGCGCGGTCTCGGCGAACTGGTACATCTCGTAGAAGACCTCGATTGCAGCCGACAGTGCGCGCTCGTCGTACACGAACGCGTGAAGCGCGCGCATTTCGTCGTCAGAGGCGGCCTTGAGCGAGATGGTGTCGTCCCAGAAGACCGCGATGCCCATGGGGATGTACGTGCACCACCATGCCGGGAAGCGTCGGAATTCTTCAACGGATTGCTGCGGCGTGACCTTGCGCAGTTGCTTGCGGAGGTCTCGGTGCTGTTGTTGCGAATCGCACAAGACAAACTCGGCCTCGACGGTGGCCGAGAGCGCCTGGTCGACTTGCGAGTCACTCGTGGCTTGGAAAGGGTTGGGAGCAACGGCAACCTGAGCAAGCACAAAGTTATTGGTCGCCACGACCTTGTGTGAAAACGTGAAGCGGTCGTCCTTGCTGCCGCCCCCGCCGCTGAAAGTCGGACACGCGACACCACCGAGCGGGAACTCGAAAGGCTCGGGACCTGCGGTGATCGGGCCGCACGTGAGGTTACGCAGCGAGAGACGGCTGTTGTTCGGTGGACCAATGGTCTCGCTGATGAGCGTGTCGAGGCCGATCTTGACACCGCCACTGAGAATGAGCACGTCGCGGCCACTGCGGCGAGTCTTCCAGCGGAACAGGAGCCCCAGGAGCTGCTCGAGCTGTCGCTTGCACGCAACCCAGTGCTGGAACAAGTACTTGTGGTCGTACAGGCGCCAGCTACCACTTGCTTCCTCTTGCTGCTCCTGTTGGTCAGTGAGCGACAAGTTGTTGTTGTTGTTACTGGCGTTTGCGACTTGCAACTTGTCGCGCACTTGGTTGACGTACTCGGCGCTCGTGAAGATCAGCGGCAGCTCCATGCAGAGCACAAACATGAGCACTTTCTTCTTCTTGAGCGCGCTCTGCAGCACAAAGTTGTTGTATCAAACAAGCAAACAAGTAAAAAACAAACAAACAAGCCAGCAACATCCACAAGCGCATTACCTCCAGCTGGAGCCATTGGTTCTCGCCAATAATCGGGTGCTCCTGTGCGCTGAGGGGCTTTGGGAGACGGTTGTTGCATGTAATCCTCTCGCCACCATCCGCCGAGACGCTGCGCATATCACAGAAGAAGAAGCCGATCTCGCCAGTCTGCACAAACGTGGGATTCGAGTCCAGTGGCGAGACCTCTGGTTCCCCACCCGAAGTGGCGCTTTCAGGGCTCACGTCGCTCTTGATTTGCTCAAGTGGGACGGTGGTGTTGTGTATGTTGTTGTCACCTTCTGGACTTGAAACTGGAATTCGTTGTTGTCCACTTGGAGTTTGTTCGATAATTCGAGGCTTTGTGACTGGACTGGTAGCCGCTTGAGTCGTGCTGCTTGTGCGCATAGTTGCTGCTGGCGCACCTAATTCTTGCGGCTGTGAGATCGCTTGGACGACAGAGGCTTCTAATGGTTGGTACATGAGTGCCAACTGGTAGTCGGCGACGACTTCCTTTGCGACATCGAGCACAACCTGCGCAGCCTTTGTGCGAAGCTGGAGCTGGTTGTGCAGGAACGGTGCAATGTCAGCTTGCGCCGGCAGGAACCAGTTGCTTACACACGCGAGGATCTCGCGGATGTGCGGCAGGTTCCAGGCGAGGTGGTAGTGCTGCTGGAAGCGCTTGCGCACTTTGTGGCGCAGTTTTTCTGTGATAACCTGCTCAACACCTCCTCTTCTTTGCTTGAGCTCTCGTTGCAGCCACTGGAAGCACTGGACTGCAGCTTCGTGGAGTGGCACCTGGCCACCCAAGTGGATGATCGCGTCAATGCCGCACCACGGCACGCGCACACGCTCCAAGACAGCGACCCAGAGGCTCTCCTGTGCTGGGTCCACCTGATCGGGGAAGTTGGAGCTCAGCGCGATAAAATTGATCGCGCGCATGGATGCACAAGGCGTGTGGAAGCAGCCGCGCCGCGTTGATGCGTTGTAGATACCCTACAAAAACAGCAACAACGTACTCAGATGAGCGCTCTCTTTTTGTGAGGTAGGTTCTACTCCCGTATTTTTCTCACCTCGAAGCGGTACATGTATCGCCTCTCGAGTCGCAGCCCATCGATGCAAAACACATGTGGCGCATCGCGAACCAATTCGTGCACCAGTCGTAACTCTTCATTTGCGAGCGAGTCCGTCACGATGCAGGCCACGCGCGCGCTCGCGTTGATCTCGAGCAGGATGCGCACACTCGCTGTCCTCTGTGGCGGATCCAGAGGGTCTTCCGCCGCCAGTTCGTTGACGGAAATGCGCCCAAGCACCGGTCCGAGCGTGGCTTTCGGCGACGCCCTAGGGGGAAAGTAGTGCAGACTCTCGTTGAGAAAGCCCGAGCGGTAGTCTGAGAGGAACTGGAAACTCGCAAACGTCCGGCTCGCGGTGTGCTCCCCCTGGCTGTTCGATGCTGCGGAAGCCACTTTCGCCAAACTCAGGTTTGAAATTGTTAAATTCTGTTGAGCCGTTGACAACGATGCATCGTCGTCAACAACTTGGCTTTTTACCTTTGGTTGTTGAGATGTAGTGGGTGCAAGACTCAGTGTGCTTTGGTACGTGTAGCGCTTGGAGAAGAAGCCCTTGACGAGTGGTGTGCCAGACGAGCCCTGGCTCATTGTTGCCTTCTTCTTCCTCGCAACACCACCACTATCGGTCGTGGTCTTGTTCTTGAGAGTCTTCTCAGAGTGAAGGATCTCTCTCGGCTCGCTAATCGAACCGATGCTCGACAGCGTCAGCTTCTCATTAAGCTTCTCGTCCGTCACGTCAAAGCTGAGTGAGCTGCCTCCACCATTCTCGTCTCGATCGCTGATGCAGATGATCATAACGCGCCGGTGTTTCCGGTTCTCGAGCTTCCACGCAAAACATTTCTCGAAGACGCGCACCATGTCTGGACGCAGCTGTGGGAATTTCTTTGCCCACGCGACAAAGTCCGCTGGGATGACCACCACCAGTTGCTGAATCGAGCTCGAAGAAGTTGAGCCTGTAGCTGTTGCTGGAGAGCTGAGCAGCGCGTCTTCGAGAGTCTTCCAAGTCGCATTTGAGAACAGATTGAGCGGTGCCGGCTCGTCCTTGACCGTCTCCACCAATGACGACGACTCCTTCGCCGCGGCTGCGCTTGAGTGCGGCACGAGCTTCCTCTTCGGGCTCTTGTTGCCATCGCTGGGAGCAATGACAGGGTGTAAGGCGCGCAGGTCGTGCACTTCCTGGGTCAGGTTCATAAACACCGTACGGCATATGCCACTGGTGCTCGAGAACGCAAACTTAGTGCTGTTCTTGACACCATTGAGCACAACGTCGCGTTCGTTGACGTCCACCCAGAGCTGGTTTTGATATCGCTGCCAGAACTCAAACGCGATGGCGCGCAGTGCGTTCGCAGCAGCGGCGATAGTAGTGTCAGATAGGTCACGTAGCACTTCGTCCTTGCTGCTAGAGTTCTTGGACCTCGCCATAGCGCTCTTAAGCTGCTCGACACTGAAAAATAGATCCGACTCATTGTCGAGCAGCATAAGGTTGCTCGCATAGCCCAGCATCTGTCGGAGCGGCGGCACGCCCCACGTGAGGCGGTACACTTCCTGGATACGATGGCGCACGTCGTCCATGAAATCCTGAGTGTCGCTCGCCTGAGAACCATTTTCTCGACCGAGTCGCTGGATGAGAGCCAACAGCTCCAGATCACTGAACGCGCGGCTCAGGTCCACTTGGCCGCCCAGGTGCACGACCAACTGCGGGTTGCGCATAGGCTCGGACAGGAAGGCCTCCTCAACGTAGAACCACGGGTTGAACGCTGCGTTGTCCACGTCCATGGCGTCGCCCAGCGTGTCGCCGTTGCGGGTGTATGCCGCAGCGCTCACATGAGCGCTGTATGCACGCATACCAGGCAGTAGAAGGTGCGACCAGCGCTCACGTTCAGACGTTGTCTTGGAAGGCTTGTGATGTTGCTGGTGGTGTACATTGTTGTGGGGCTCTCGGAGAAAGTTGATCATCAAGTTATGCTGCACGACGACCCACTCGAGCGTCATGGGCGAGAGCGCAGGCGTTTGCACATACCCGAGCACGCTCGCTTCCGAGTTATTGAGCACGCCCTAACAGTAGATTGAAGCCTATATTTTGAGAGATCGGTTGGTACGACAGTTTGTGTTCCCATGCATGAGACGCACCTCGAAAGAGACAGCGTATCGGCTCCCCGGGCGCAGCCCTTCCATCTTGAACACTGTGGGCGAGAATGCCTCGACACTCAGCTCACTCGCAAACCTACCAGACAACAACATTTCAATCGTCACAAGTCGCAAACTAACAAGTTTTCCAGGACTGCGTACCGCTGCCCGCTTGCCGTGTCGGTGAGCACGCAGACGCACTTGTCCGCAGGCCGATCGAGCTCAACGAGCACCCTCGCCGATCGCGGCGTCACGCGTCCAATGATCGGTCCCAGGAGCACACGGGCCTCGGGCTGGTGCTGTAGTAGGAAGCGCGTTGCGCTCGTCGAGCCCTGCGGGTGGGCAACAAGGTCCACGACGCAGTACTGCTGTTGAGTCGCAGTTGCTGGTGTTGCCGGGAAGTGGTGCGTGTACGAATAGCGCCCGTCCAAGAGCGTACCCGAAAGTAGCGGTGGACGCTCACTGGTGGCTGATGACAATGAAATAGGCCCAACGACGATCTGCTCGAGCTCGAGGTCGGTTTGCATCTCTCGAATGGTCGTGCGTCTCGCGTGCGAACCCGAGCAGAGCACTGTGGCATGAAATGCGGGCTCCTAATCAAAGGTGACACGAGTCAGTTTATGAATCATCAGAGCTAGACATCCGACAATCTTGAAGACGTACAAATACAAACCTGTTGCTTCTTGCGGAAGAGCAGCTGCAGCAGTCTGTCGAGCTCTTGCGGATACAAACTCCACGCGTTGGCAGGCCCAGCCCCACAGTTGTTGTTGTCGTTATTGCCAACATTGTCGAACCTTGGCTGTTTGTCCCAGATTGCGCTGGCGTGAACTTCAGTGTCCTGCCACACGAGCGGCACGTCACAGAGGATCACGAGCAGCTCCACGTCTACCTGAGGCGTCTCATTGTCCACCAAGAGCCGCTCAACTGCGCGCCATTGACTTGGAGTGAGAATGTTCGCCTGCAATTGAGCGAACTGAGTGGATGCCGAGCCTTCAAGTGGCGGATTCACAATGTTCTCCAGCGTATCGAGCGTCAGTAACAGCACGCCATCGTGCTGCAAGCGAGTGAGAAACTGCTCTGCTGGGAGACTCGAGACGTCAATACCAGCGGTTCCTACAGCTTCGTACTCGCGCACGACGCGCCGTACTTGCGATAGAAAATCCAATGGGACTCCAGTGTTTTCACGATCATTCTTTACACTCAACAGAGATCGGAGAAGCCCCAGACTTGAGAATACGTGTGCGCCGCGTGAGAGGAGCTCTCGGTTCTCTGGTATTGCGCCCCAGTGGCGGCGGACGCATTGTCGGATGAGCTCTTTATAATGGTGACCTCTTTGATCTCGATCACTGTCATTAGCTCTAAATGACTGACTGGGAGAGCGCTGTTGCTGCTGGTATAGATTGTAGACGCCCGTGAGCTCGTGCGCCAGACAAAACGCATTGCCAATATGGAGCGTGATATCGGCGGACATCCCGCGCGTCGACGGCAGCACGTGGGTCGCAATGTTGCCCACGAATGACACACAGGAATTAGTCTCAGGCAACCCTGAGCTTTCGATTGTTGCGCCAGTCGCCACCTTCCTATCGAAAAGCGAGTCGTCTGCGACCACCACAAGCGTCCAGGACGGCGCTGGATCATACGGCGTCTGCACGATGGCGCTGATGCTGCCATTGCCAATGCTACCGCCGTGAGAGCGATGCAATCCCTGGAAGCTAACGTCATAGAGCCTCCCAGGACGCAGATCCTGGATTACAAAAATGACTGGCTGACAACACTTTGACTGGAATTGCGTGGCCACTTTCTTACCCGTGATGCGGTCGATGAAGACGCAGGTGACGCAACCTTCTTCGTCGCACTCGAGCAGGATCTGTGCTGCGCGTGCCGAGACCCAGCCCACCACAGGACCGACCTAGGCAAGCAAGAACCTTGGTTAGAATACAACTAAAGGTGAGACCAAATAGTACACTAATGCAGAACAGCATGAGCAGCTCACTTACGAGCACGTTGATGTGCCGCTGATTCTTGTGCAGTGCCTCGATGGTCGCAACTGCCTTAACTTTGCGCTCGTGGATATCAAAGCTCGCTGCGATCGACACGAAATGCGGCCCAGTCTCGATTTTTCTGTGCCGGACCACCAATTTCTCCTGCGTTTGCTCTTGTAACAGCAGAATTGGTTGGCTATCAGTGTCTCTACCACCTCTCGCGCCACTGAGCGGACCACAGACGCACTGAGTGATTGTAATCGTGGTGTCTTTGATGCTCAGCGTGCTGTGAAGTCCAAATGTCGGAGCGAACGACAGCAGGAGGACGCTGCGGCTCAGCGCACTGCGCTTCCAGGCCAAGAGCTCATCCATTAGTCTCCGGTAGTAGCGAGTGGATGGCTCACTTATCAAATTCTGCGCTGAAGGAGTAATGATTGGCGCTCCAGTTGTGAGAACGATGCTCTCCACGTCAGGATATCCCTCCAGAGCCACCTTGAGGTCTGCGATCAGCTGGGTTTCAGATTCCTACACCCACACATATATGGACATCAGGTTAGTCATCTCAGATTTCGTCACCCAAGGTTGCAGAATATCGTACCAGTGGGTCGAGGCTCGAATCAAGCGTCAGTGGCGTTAGTAGCAGCAGACCCTCAAGTGCGATGCACTGCTGGTCACTGTCACAATCGCCAGTTGCACCCCAGAGACTACCAAGATATCTCTTCCATATTGGATACCCCAGCTCCGAGAGGCGAGACCTGACCATGTTGATAGCGCTCATCTGAGGCCCAGAGCCCTGGGTGCCAAAAAGAACCTCGTCGTTGCGATCGAAAAACAGATTCGCCTGATACCTGAGCAGCCGCACGAGCTCTGGTCTGCTCAGAAGCTTACGGTAGCACTGCTTCAGCAGCTCTGAGACCACGTCTGCAGCGTCTTCCTAGCACAATAACAATTTCACCAAGTTAGAATGTGTTATCACAATTTCATTGTTTGAAAGAGAAATCAAGACCAAGCAAAAGCTCAGAAAGAACGTACTCTGTTTGCCTCCAGCAGCTTGGTCATGGCGCTAAGCTTCTCAGGTGGTATTCGAAAACAATTCACGTGCAGTGAGAGCATCGAACAAGCTGAGCTCTCATACCCAGCGTGTGCTGCGGACGCGTACACAGTTTGCTCAAACTGCGTGAGCGCTGAAGTAGGCGAGTCGCAGTCGTGGTTGAGCGCTCGGATCGACCATTTCAGTGCCACTCTCTCGTCTTTCTCGTTGCCACGCACCAGTGTTGACTCTGGCTGATGTGGTGTCGTCACGTACGCGATACACTGCTCGCGATCGGCTCGCCTCACACCCAGTAAGCGGATTGCGTACGTTGTGCCAGGCTGCAGACCTGTGATAGCCACGGCTTGAGGCTCGTAGGCGAGCAGTTCCGGTCGGACGAGAACGCCAAGCGGTGGCGCTTTAGCCTTTGCACCGACTTCGAATGCAAAGCATTCCACTAAAAAACACACACATACAAGTTCAGCAGTAGTGATAATATGAAGAACAGCGAGGAATTGAAGCGTTTGGTACCAGACCAGTAACTGAATGATCCACCTCAAGGAGTACCGTGATACTTGAACTCGAGACCTATTGACAATAATGATAGAGGAGAGTTGGCGGACATGTATACGAATGGCAACCACGGCTGTGCCGCCCAGTTACGTACTTTTTTCACGATTGGCCCGACGACAACCACCACCTTCTCTGCCTCTTGGTCCTGGTTTTCGAAATGCGCGACGTTATACTGCCGGAATGGATCCAAGAGCGACACGCCAGTTTGCTGCGCGAGCGCCTGCTGCAGCATCGCGATCACGTTGCTTAGGGAAAACAGATAACTGTATATGCACAAGACAAGCCGATAGTAGTAGGTGAGACGCTGTAATGCTATCATAATACACAAAATACTACCAACCTGATGCGCTCAAAGAGCGCCTGGGGGCGTTCGTGGAACACACACCACTTCAAAAACGCAGTAAAGCTCATCTTGCCGCCGTCCTCAACGCCAGCAAACTCAAACGCCTCGTACGCGATCGCAAGTGCGTCAAGCTCCAGCAGCGACTCTGAATGCACGCCCAGCCGCTGCAGCCCATTGCTGCACGTCGAGATCACGAGCGCGAGCTCTTCCTCGACAATGTCGTCTTCTGTATCCAGATCCACGAGCGCGAACACGAACTTGGCCTTCTCCTCGAGCGAGCCCTGGCACAACAGCGCCGCAGCCGTGAGTAACGTGAGCAGGTCGACGCGCTGCAGACGCTGCACCTGGAAGGTCTCAAAGAGGAAGTCGACGCTGCGCGTGTCACTCGGGTACTCCAAGACACACTCGAGCTCGTCCCTCGTAAGCGCGAAGCCGCCCTCGACACCCTGCACATTGATCCACGTGCGAAATATCTTGAGTATGCGCGCGAGGCGCTCGACGCTCAGCGCGCAGTTGAGCGCTCGTGTGTGCTCGAGCACGCGCAGGAGCTCTGCCATATCTTGGTGACCAGAGTTGCACTGTTGATACTTTTGTACGACCATCACTCTGAGTACGAAGAGCTCCAATCTTTTCAGAGTGGTCATTTTTGTAATTATTTTTTGAAAAGCGTTGCGACACCTTGCGGGAATCTCCATCTCTGAAAGGCTCCTGTGAAGGTGTCATGTGATGTTGCGCAAAGCTACCACCTTTTGTGTTTCCAGCGTCTTGTACTAGAGGCTGCTGGCTGATGATCAGCAGGAGCAATGCCATGCGAGTGAGGGCGACTCACGCCCACGGATCATGGACGTGAGGGTATAGAGAAACCCTCTTAAACTCGATCGAGGGTACAGTCGCACTTAAGCGGAGCCATCAATGCAGCTACACAATTCAGTTCTTCCGACGCATGTTGTTGATGTTCCCAGCCTCCCTCTTCATCGCCCTTCCTAATACAATAATACCTAATAAAACTAGATTTCATAGCTTTACAGTGTACTACTGACCTTCTTATACTGCTATAAATCCTCATACAGTATGCAGCGCAATATATAAGGTCAATAAAGGCATGAACAAAAAGAGAGAAGCGATAATCAGCGTTTGGCGATCAGAACACAGACCTCGCTCGGAGAAGGCCATAGCCACACTTGCGGGAGTGCCCACTCGCCATCAACCACTAGAAGTCCCCGCACCACAGAGAGCGCATGACGGGCGCCACTGCTTCAGCGCCACTCTCCCCGCGGGTGCGCCGCAACAGCACGCTCCGCCGGCTCTTCTCGCTGGCACGGCCAAGCTCGCGCTCGGCGTCCTTCTCGCAGCAGCGCGCGTCGTCACTAGAAGCCGCAGACGACGACTCGGCGTTCCTCTTCGCCACGAACCACGCGTCCGCACTGGACGACGGTGGTAGAGCCCAGCGCCCGCAGCACAGGCAGTCGACGACTGACGAGCAGCCGCCGGCATACTTCTCCCCCTATCTGTACTTTCCGGACGCGGATGGCGGCGCGACGACTACAGCAGCGACAGTCAGCACCGGCAACAGCACAGCGAGCAACAGCAGCAGCATGAGGCGGCACGAGGCAGCGGTGCGACGACTGCCAAAGAACCGCGGCACTGGCTTTGCGCTGCGCGAGCACCGACGGCGCTGCATCGACACGTGGACGAGCGCTGAGCTCTACGTGCTGCGCGGCCTCGTTGACCGCGCGCTCAACCCGCGAAAGTACCCTCCTCAGCAACAGCAGCAG